>NDXB01000599.1:38219-56733 GCA_002631895.1 Agapornis roseicollis | reverse complement strand
AAAACACCAGCTACTAAAGAGAAGAAAAACTGACTGCAACTGCTGAACCCAGGACACTCAGGTATCCATCCTTGCAGTGCTTCACCTCTAACACGCAAACACACAGTTCAGGGCTTTAGCAGACAATTTCTTTGGCCTACAAAAAATGACTTTGCTAATGGTGAGTTCTGAATCTTTTGGAGTACTTTGCCTTAGATGGTCTCATAATTTAGACAGATGTTAAGGAGTGAATCAAGACCAAAAACTGAAAGATAGCTTTGTAGAACTTGAAATTTTACCAATTCCTCCACAAATTCTTGCAAACCTTTTTTTCCAAGCCTAAAAGTCCTTCACATGCTTCATTTTTATATGAAGTGTGAAGTACTCCTTGAATTTCATATTGCACTTTCAGAGTTAGCCTCTCTGCTAACTGAACTGTTTCTGAGCTACTGAAAATCATTAAAACATCAAGCAGTTCAAAACTACCTACTGTCAGAAACAAGGCTGCCTTCTCTCTTCCTTTTTGCTGCTGCCCATTGCTTGTAGTTCTTTTTAAACTTCCCCTAGTTGTCCTCCATGTTTCCCAAGGGGTTTAACTTTGTCAGAGTCTTGAAGAACTCCTTTCTTCTATTCAGGGTGCACCTCAGTTGATTTTATTCCTGTTCCAGTGCTTGTCACAGCAGCTGCAGAGAACAGGGAGATGGAAGAGACCAGCTCCACTTCATAAAGGCATTCTTAAAGTGCAGAAAAATCTAAGTCATTCTTTCTTCACAACAGGTCATTTTCCTACAATTATTACAGACAAAAATATCCTAAAGGGGGAGTTTCCCATGAAGTGAGGGGTAGCAAGAGACAGGACATAGAGAAGATGGGAAGAGAATGTCTGGAGAAGTCAGAACTTGCTATAGTCTACTGAGAAATGCCAGACTTGTTAGAATCAAACATAGCAGCTAATGAGCCTAAATAACAAGCATTGCTTTTCGCTTGTGATCTTTCGCTTTTTGTCTTCCCTGATACCTGGGCAATAAATACTCTTTGGGGCAGAAGAGAGCCACTACATCTCAAGGGAAAGGGCAACCTGAGCAGGAGCTGTTATTCTATTGTGGTTTGTTCTGACATCCTACAAGACCAGCAGCAGAGGAAATGAGCATATCTCAAAAAGAAGAAATGTTATCACTTTTAGCAAAAGCATATGAAAACTCTGTGACGCTGTTCTCAGCTTCACCTTTTCATTTTTCTGAGAATTCAGAAATAGCTTCATTATCTATAGAAAAACAGCTGCACTTAACTGTCTGTTATTGACATTTAGTTTTGTACAATACTGGCATAGGACCAAAATATTCTGAAGGTTTACAATAAGAAAAACAAAAGCAAAAGGCAAATAGAGATGGAAATGCAGCCAATGGCCTCACTGACTGTGTCACTTATTAGGGATATGAAGTCTTCTTGCTTTTGTTTCTCTTTGTATAAATAATTAAACATTCACTCCATTAGAAAGGTGGAGATTATCTATCTATGGCTGACGATAAAGGGCCTTGGTTTGGCTCCAAGACACTAACGGAAAAAAAACCTTTTCTTAATTATGTAAATCATAGACTTGATCTATCCATAAGCCCAACTGAATCTTGTAGTTACCAGCTTATGATTGTCCTGTGATGAAGGTCACCCTGTTTGTCTCCCCTAAATGCCTTCTCTGATGGCAAAAAAAGAAAGATAAAGACATACATTGCCTAGAAGATGTTACATTTTTGAAAACACTATTTTTTTTTCCTGAATGTTTTAATGGCTAGACTCTAAGAACTTCAACCTGTTGTGGAAGAAGCTGGGGTTTATGAAACTTACTGGATGAAAATGGGTGTTTCATGAGAAATGAAAATATGCAACATGCATATTTTTTCTTTTTTTTAATTCCAATATTTTTATTCATTTTTATTTCATGTATACATATATCTATATACATTTGTAATTTTTCACTCAGAAATATTTCTTCCAGGGAATTCTTTATTCAGAATTTGTATCTGAAAGGTTACTGAAAGGTTTTCTTATTGATGGCAATAGAATTACTTTAACACTACAGTATTTCAGTTGTGTGCTGTTGTGATGGAGTGGAAATAATACTACTTATGGAACATTAAAAATAGTGTTATGCAGGAATAATCAGCATCCTATAAATGAAGAAAACTTGCTTAAGGCATTTTTTTAAAAGGCCTTTTAAAAAGCAGTTTGATTTGCTTTCGAGGAACTAATACACAGAATCACCACAGAAGGTCCAGTGCTTGCTCTTTGTTACAGTGCAAGGTGGAGTTCCTGACCAATGCACTTTGGATTCCAGGACGTCACAGTTCCCTGCTGTTGTTTTGATGGGAAAAAAAGGGAGTGATGAAGCAAACTGGGCAATCCAGTCTCTGCTCTACATCAACTTAAAACATAAGATGCTGTGAGTGTTGTTCTGTTGTACACTGATCAATGTGATTGTAGCTTTGAAGCTGGCTGTACAACATGCAGCAAAGGTATCTTTGATTAATCCCCTCCTGGTTAGTTTAAATGATAGAAAGCCCCTTAAGGACTTAGGCTTGCTCTCCTTCTTTGCAGAGATCAGAGACAAATAGTTTCTTCCTGTGTTATTCTTGTCTTGTGTAAAGAGGATTTGTACGAGGAAGTCCCTAGTGTAAACAGTATTGAAAAATTGTTCTAAAGGATTAAAGCTTCTCTCATGATCTGACCCAGGGAGTGTGTCTTCTAGCAGCTTGTACTGAGGTACCAAGTTTTGGGCTTTGAGTAATGAGGCAATACAACACACACAGTGTTTTAAGAAGATGTGAAAGAATCCTTACTCATAAATATATTTATTAGAATAAATATTACTTACAGTACTTCCAGCTTAAAGAGAGATAATTTTGCCCAATATACTATAAACGCAAGAGCACACTGGTGTAGCATCTACTTTTTTTGCTTCTTCCTATAGCTTGAGAATAGAAGCAGGTGAGTACTAAAGAGAGAGGGTGAGGGTAAAAACCTATAGCTCCACTAAATTCTCAGGCTGTTCCTATACTGTTACTTTAAGGACACATTTTTTTCCTGTATCAGAATGTTGTCTGATGTCATTTCTAGTTCAATAAACAGAAATGCCTGTATGACTGCAAAAAAGTCGAACCCATTATTATTTTTTGGAAATGTAGAAGCCAATGGAGCTGCTGAATTAGAAGGTCAAATTTGCTTAGGGCACAATCTCTGTGTCAAGATTTCAGTCTACTTGTAGTTCTTTTCTTGCAGCAGGGAGACTACAGAAGGAAGAGACATGCAGACTAAGTGCCAAAACAACAGTTTAAAGAATTCTTGTTCTTCCACAGAACAACTCAGGAAGGAGAGATAAAAGAAGAAGTAAAACAGTTGATGCATTTCTGTGTAATTTGTGGCTCTGGAAAAAAATACTCTTTGCGCACCTATATATGCACACTGAGATAAAATTAAGATGGCCTAGACAAACTCAATCCTGGTTTTTTCAGAACTTCCTACGTCTTGACTGGGCAATTCGAGTATTCTCTATTGGTCTTTATTTGTTGATGTGAATGGGAAGATTCTTACTTTCCATGAAAACAAAATATACCTACATGTTAAATATTGATGATGATATGGATCAGAAGTGATGCAGTTTTTAAATTTACCACCCAATATCTGTCATATGAGTCAGTGGAGGAATAGGTAACATCAGTTACCTTCTTTACAGACCACCTCTTTGGTCTGGATTAGTCTGAGAGTTTCAGCAAGAAATACAGATACTTAGGTATACATCTGCCCAATGTCATGGAAGCATGGCTTCAGTGTCACAGCTCCCCTGTGTCTCTTCTGGCATAATTTGCTTCCTGTCTCCATGATACTGGACCTGTGCTACCTTCATCCCTTCCAGATTCTCTTTGCTCTTGTGTTCTCTCACTTCTCTGCTGACCTCTACTTTTTTCATTGCTCAGGAGACATCAACTCTCACACGGACATCCTATTTGAATATGGTGTAGCAAACTGATAAATTCTTAAAGCTGGCACTAAAAGGTGTAATTCCACCTTTATACCCTCCTCATTATTCTGGTCTTAGAGCCTGAGTCAGCCTCAAAGCAGTCCTGATTGCAGTCTGCTCACAGATCATTTGAGAGTCTCCGGCATTCATACTCTTTGCCCAGGTTTCCTACCCTCATCTCACCATTGTCCTTCCTATGGACCAGCTGTTGTTTCCTGACTTTTCACAGTCTCTTCACATCCCTTGTTCTCCTTGCAGACCACATTCTCTCATTTGCTTCCTCTGCCCTGCTTTCACTGCTGGCTGGACAGGAGAGTAAATTACTTGTTCCTGGGCTGCTGCTGCTGCTGGGCTTTTGCACCAGGGTCTCACAGATTCCTACCCAAACATGAGCAGCAAGATTAGTTCACTGCAGTGAATCGGAGGTGGCTGCACTATATTTAAATGAAGAATTGCAAAAAGTAAATTCTTTGGCAGATGCAAAGGTGAAACCAACCAGACTAGACAGGATCTTCAGTTAATAGAAGTCAACATAGTTCTATATTTTATATTTCCAAATTTCCCATACTTGTGTATGAAATTGCCAACACAGCCCCCATTTCATGAGGACACTTAAGCATATATTAATAATCTGTATTTATTCAGCAAAGTATTCAGCAGATGTTTTACTTGAGGTAAACTCAAGGTTTTACTTACAGAGGTCAGCATGTAAGGTCATATTTAAATGCTTGCCATAATAGAATTAGGATGAAGCATCTAGGTCTAAGAAGAAAAGCAGTCTGCTGCACAGAAAGTAAGAGAAATCTGAATAGATAAAAGTATCAGATTCATTCTTCATTTATGTAGCACCTTGTCATAACTGAATACCAGCGTATCAGGTACAATGTCTAATTTTGCTGTACTTTTGCAAATTTGGTGCCTTCTGTAGATTTATTTGCTTGGATACATTTCTTTGTCAGCTGAAAGGATCTTTATAAAGGTTTCAGTTACATTCTCCCATCTGTACTTTCTCTTTTTTTGTCACATTTAATATATGATCAAGGAAGACAAAACCAAGAACACAGAAGCACTCAGGAAAGCAATCGCAGATTCTCCAGTTACTGCTGAAATAAATCCCTGAAGATGATGTGTTATGCTTCCTTTCCAGTTTTACTTGGCAATCCTCAAAAGCACATCAGATGGGTGACCTCTCTCGTCCTATCCTTGTCCTCGAACATTAATTAGTTTATGCTTTGTGACTGACTCCTGCTGACTAGTATCTCTGAAGTTAATCATGTCACTAGGGACATTTGTGTAAGCTTAGGTTCTATGTAACAGCACTAATTATAAAAGGAGATGTAAGGTTATTTGGCTACAGAAATGTGTTATTTTGTGAGCTTACAGAAAAACAAGGTTAGTTTTCAGACAGTGCTGGTGAGAGGAAAAGACATATGTGAACTGGTTTTGTGCTACTCACTAGTTTGTTAACACCTCCATTTGTCTTTCATGTCTTTCTTCACTCTTCTTTCCTTTACCTATGGCAATGTCCTGTTCTAGTGGCATTACTCCCTGTCAGGGGAGGAGGGGGAGAAAGGAGTAAGGCCTTAGTGCAAATTTCCACAGAAAAGCTTACTGCCAGGAAGAAGGAATGCAAGAGGATAGATTGCTTGAGATAATTTTTATATGAATGGAGAAATATATCTCCCTCTTTTCATTTATACTTTGGTAATGCCATCATGTCACTATGGGTGTACTCTGTATCCCACTCCTATGAAATGAAATTGTACTCTGAACAGCTTCTGAAGATGTTTATTTTTGTACTTGGAACAGAGAATTTTGTAATCTAAAATGGTTTCTATTACACTGACCCTGAAACACAGTGAGGTCAACTTTTGGCCAAAAGCTGCAGTTTGGGCAAGTGAAACCAATGGGTGTTCTAATAAAGTTAGCAGTGGTCATTCTAGCAGTAGAGTGTAATGTTTGTCCTTGCTGTATGGCTCTGAAGTGATCTTCAGTTAGAACAGTGGTGCAAATATAGATGGACTGAGAAGTGGTTTTAAACTTTATTGATGACACTCATTACATTCTTTTCACTTTGTGTTTACAACAGCAAGCTGAAAAACAAAACCACTAGAAAGCAAAAGTATTAACACTGGCTTGAAAAGAGGAATGACTGGCATGAAATTTTACCAAGTGCCCAGCGGATTTTAAATTACAAAATGTGACCTGTCTAATTCAGTACAGAGGGAAAAGAAAGTAATGTAGGAAGTTGAGATTATGTCTAAAATTAGTGGATGGTTCTCTCATATTTCAGAGGATAGGATAGGATAGGATAGGATAGGATAGGATAGGATAGGATGCCTGCATTTTATGATGAAAGTGACAGAAAATATGCCTGGCTATGAAACTGATGGCCAAGGAGGAGAAAGGCACACAGTGAGACCAGCACAGTTCTCACCCTCATAGTACACCTCCTGCAGTACATGTAGATAAAAGAGCAGCTGTTTCAATAGCTAACACTCCCTGTAAATGACAATGTCAACCATTTTTCCTGATGCTAAAGCAAAGCAATTCTCTTGCTGGTAGATCTTAAGCACAAAAGAGATAACCTCACTTACGTATGCTGCCCTATCAAGTACAGGAAACCAAAATGTCTTCATTTGCAAAATGCTGGTGACACAATCCAATCTCGCCAAAGACCCACTTGCAGTATTGCAGCCAGAGACAGGCTGTGAGACTGAAATGTTCTTCAAAGTTTCAGTCATCCAATGTGTGAAATGACAGCATTTTATCCGTATGTTCTCTTGCACACATTTTAAAGGGACAGTAAAGCAATTTAAATCAGGGACAGTACTGATCACATAATTGTACCTAAATATTTTCTGA
Organism: Agapornis roseicollis; assembly: GCA_002631895.1. Classification (NCBI taxonomy): domain Eukaryota; kingdom Metazoa; phylum Chordata; class Aves; order Psittaciformes; family Psittacidae; genus Agapornis; species Agapornis roseicollis. Next base: position 49,877 of record NDXB01000599.1, on the reverse strand, counting down.
ATATGTGCAGCGAAAATGTAATTTCTATCTGGGAGACTGGTTGGCTTAGCACTTCCTCTAGCAAGCTTGTTTGAATTCAGAGCAGACTGAATTTCTTGGAAACCATCATGCTTCAATATGCTGTTATTTAGCTTAAGTAAAATACATTAAAAACTTCATTCCAACATGGTCCAAAACTTCCATCCCAACTAGGAGTTGTACATGCAATTTTTGTCAGTGTTAATGAGGAAAGAAAGGATTTTCCAACCTTCTCATCCTACAAAGGTCATGCAGATTTTGTTCCTCAAGACAGGATGCTTTGAGAAATGCAGCACTACCACTATACTTCTGCATGAATTTAGTAGATAGAAGATTCATGATAAGATGTGAGCCAATCCCCTACCCGCCATTGAAGTCACTATTTGGTTTTCTATTTCTAAAATAGTTTCCTTTGAATTAGTAATTTTGTCACTGACTACATAGAATCAAGTGAAATTATGGGTTTGACTTAACATAGAGTATTGAATCAGTTGAAAGTGCTAGATACTCTTTTCCAGGATCTGCCTAAGTAGTTCTAGCAACTTAAAGAATTATTTTTGCATCCACTTATTCCTTAATTTGATTTATAAAATTTTCTTTGTAGAAAATTGTTTATTTTCTGAATTTGGCTTTCCTGTTCTTTTACTTTTCTGTTTGTGTGTTTTCCTGTCAGTGGTGAAAGCCCATCACTTCCACTTCTTTTCTCTTTAGAATGTGTAACTCTGTGTGGTTGAAAGGAAAGGGATGATGGTCAAAGATTAGCAGGGCATTACTCTTCTTACCACAAAGATGTACTTCTTTGACTCTGAAGTTCTAGCTCTAAAGATCTGGAACAATCAAGTACAATCTGGAATAACCAGGAATGTACATCAGATGTAAGGAATTAAACCAACGGATCATCTTGTTTAAATAACTTGGAAATAAAAATTTCTTAACTCCTTCCTTCCACCCCTGTCCCCCCCATCTGAAATCTAAGTATCTTACTCATCTGGACATCTAAACAATGTATTGGAACAGGTTCATTTAATAGAGTCCCCTTTACACAAAGCATAAGACCGTGAGAATGACTGCAGTCATGAGCTCAGATTTCCATGTAGGCCTGCACACTGTGTTTACAGTCTAAGTTGTTTTCATCATAAAGAACAAAGATTTTGGATTTTTTTAAGTGAAAAGATAGCCCAGAAACTTTCTAGAAACACCTGAAACAGAGATACCATAAATGCTCTCAGAGGAAATAGACTCAGGGTTTGTGTCTTTGCTGTAAGGTTTATAGATGTGAACTGAACAGTAGATGAAAGAAACCTTAAAAGTTTGAAATTCATTGCCTGAATGTGATCGCTTGTGTCATCAAATAGGAAATGGTTGGGGTGTGTTGCTGGTTTTGTAGGATTTTTCAGCAGTGCTGTCCTGACGTTATCCTGTTACCTTTATCAAAAGCTGCCACACCTTCACTGGACTTGGTCAAACCCATGTGCATACAACAAAATGCAAATAAGCTGGGCAAGCAGCACCAGATTTGATCCTCATACTTGACCCTAGTAATTAATTCTCAGCCCAGTTTTCAAGTTCTCAAGTTATGTCAGGTTCCATGTGTGTGACAGCACATATGTTTCTACTCATCAAGATTGTATTAGAAGGAGCAGTGCATTTAAACCTCAGAGCTACATATATGGCAAAAATGTGAGAGGTGTCTTTATTGGTGCAGTCTTCATACTGTAGTTGGGGCAAGTGTTGCACATAAGCGTCCAAATATTAATGACTGTATCTATGTAAATATCTATTAATTTCATTGGTATCCATAGAAAATAAACCTTCCTAAGTCTGCTCTGACAGAGCTCACTGAAAAAGTGGACTCAGTTTTCTATGAATCAACAAATTTGATTATGACACAGTCCATGGGATTTTAAAGCACTTTCTTAATACATATATTCTACTTGAGCAGTATTTAGTCTGCATTAGTTCTCCATACTTGATCCTCCAAAACCTAATAGTAACCTTTTGCTAAACTGTGAGAAGCTAATGGGAGAACATCTGATGTCCTGGAAATGGAAAACACCCAGTCAGGCAGAAATGGGGTTTTGAGGTGGGTTTTATCTTACTCAACTTTAGCTTAGGAAAGGCTAAGTTTCTCAGTTTTAAGGGGTGAGAACTGGCGATAGACAACTATCCTAAGACAAATATCTCTGAAGGTTTCTCTTTCTCTGTTGACTATTGGAGAAGCCTGTGAGCAGCCTTGGCCCAGAAATCGATTTATTTTTTGTGTCTAAAGCTTGAAGAAATTAATTCTATCCATGGCCATCATAGTGACTTTCACAATAATCTTCAGTTATTACAGTAAGTCCTTCAGCAGAGGAAAGATCATAGTGGATCAGGTTTTCTGCTTTTGATTAACCAGCCTTTCTTCAGTGTTGTGCCCTATTTAGAACTCTGAGTAATCTCTATAAATGCAAATAAATGCAAAACTTCAAATGCACCTCTGAACCAAAATAAACACTAGTAATTCAAATTCCTTATGCTTTGTGTGAGATATGATACTCATCCTTTTGAAAAGTAAAAAGTAAGCTGCTTTTGCAAGGGCACCATACTAATTCAAATAGAGATGTCCATAAAAAAGAGTGGCACTAACTGAAAGGGTTAAGTGGAAAATTAGACTTCAGGTATTCAGGCTAATAATAACAACTAATAACATGAATTCTATATTTGCAAACAAGCCCAATCTATAAATATCTTTCATAGTAGTGTAATGACAAAGTAATTCCCACCTTATGCAAGAAGAGTAACACACCTAGGGACATTAGGGATGGTTTATCTGTGTGTTTTCTGGGTATTAAATTGGAACGAAAAATTGCATTTACTCTTCTTATCAGAATAAGGATGGCAGAAAGTCAGGAAGGGTCTGTGTCTTAAATAAATACTTGTTCCTGATAAAAGACTTTGTTATAGATCAACTATCTTGAAGAATAGCAGTGCTGCCTCTTATAAATATTTTTGTTAGACACATAAAATCCTTTGGAAGAATTACAGTGCAGAAACCTGTGGATTTGCCATAGAACAGTTTAGCTACCAGCGGCATCCTTTTTACAGCTCCCCATGCCTTTATTGTTATGTCAAGAAGGCAGAGGTCAGAAAGACAATATGAAGTGTATTGTTAACAGTTTACTCTCTCAGAAAATGGTGACACACTGGGGCCAAATCTTATTTGCTTCATATGCATTGGTCCTGAATCAACAATGTTCTTCAGCAACTTCTTAACTTTAACTGCTTCATCTCTGCTTTAGGATATATGCATCCCCAGACTGAGTCCTGAGATGAAAGCTTTTCCACACTACAAGGTCTATAATTTAGGTGATCAGAGAACCTGCACAGTGGAAGATACTGACCATGCTTGTCACACAGGATAAACACCCAGTTTGACCTGGGAGGCTGCAAATAGGGTTACAGTTAGTCATAATCTAAAAGAACTTGCAAAATTGTGGCCACTTGATCCTGTCCCTCACAAAATGCATGAACTTTTGAGGGATTATGCTTATGAAAAAGCTGATGAGAGTGATGCTTTTTACATATAATGCATCTTAATTTACATTGAAGAGATTCTAAAGGAATGATCTTGTTTCCTACTGACTCCAGTGGAATCAGTCCATGTGTTATGACAGCAAAAAGTCTTTAAAAAGACAGGCACTTTGAGTCAAACTCTGCTACTAAGCCTTCATCCCCATTTACAGGATTTATTAAAATAATACAAAAGAAATAATAGAAGCCTTTATTTTATCAAGGTGACCTTCAGAAAGGACATTTCAAAAGAAGAAGCTTCAATTCTCTACACATAATACATAATGCGTACGGTCCACAGCAATTTAACTCCGAACAGACTGCACTTACAGCTTTCAGCATGTTGGTGAAAAGAGCAGGCATGTGAATTGCATAACTGCAGCTTTATATAATGGTATTTATGTTAGATGAATTTATAATTTACTATTACAGTATGTTGTAATGTATTAATATCTACTTATCAGTCTATGAACAGCTCTGTATCCATTACACTGAAACTCACTTAAAGGTAGAATAATCACACTAATAGAATAAATCTACCGTTCACAGCACAGTCCTTTTATTTAAAAGAACACATGAAGCATCAGCAAGGACAGAAAGTCCTTGAAAGGGGCATCTGTCCAGTACTAGCCTAAAGGATGTATCTGGAGAGGTTCTAGGCTTCTACTGAAAGTCAAATTTAACATAATCTTCATCCATAAGGAAAAAACAAATAGTATAGCAACTCTGTCCTTTTCATTACTAAGCATAGGGGATAACTCCCTGTAGTTTCACAGTCCATCTGAATACTGAAGAGTGTGAATTGGCAATTAAGTTGATAAGGATACAGGGCACCAGTACATTTACACCAAGCCCATGTATAAAATACTGTCTAGTGAACGCCTGATAGAAATAACTGAATTTAATTAACTCTTATCCTGTTGAAATAGGACTTTTTGCACCCTTTTCTAGATTATTTTTATTGGTGGTGGTTTTTCCATCATCAACATTTACCTCTCCTAACAAAGCTCACAGTATAAACAATGCAGGAAGAGAAGTGAAGCAGAATACCAAGATTAAGTATTTTAAATTTATTACCCAATAGCCCTACTGGACTATTTGTGGTTGTACTTAAACTAGAAAAGTCCATAATTTTCAAAAGCAGAACTGCACACCTCATCACTCCAGGAACTATGGTGGCAATCCATGGCTCTGTCTCAATAGCACACTGTTACAGGAATATGACAACATTAGCATCAAGTAATAAATAGGAAGATATATATGCTGCACAGGTTTTTGGTGGTGGTGGTGTGTTTTTTTTTTGGGGGGGGGGATTGGTTGGTTTTGGTTTTTGTTTTTGGGTTTGGGTTTTTTTTTTGTGGTTCATTTAGAAGGGACAATTTCAGCATTTTCAATACCTCAACAATAAATCCCACACTTGCCTCATCTGGTCTCTCGATGTCAGTTTACAATATTGTGAAAGCACTGTGTAGGACTAAGGTTTGAGATCTGTATCTGAGGTAGTTGTGTCTTTTCCTGTAATAGTGAATAAATAAGCACTGCTAGGGTGCAATTGATCTTATCCTAAAATATACATCTAAAATAGGTCACACGTATAACACCCCAGAATTCCCTATTTATCTCCATTGACAAGAAAGATAGCCTAAGGTTCCATCTCGAATACACAGTGCAGGCATTTTATTTTTATTGAAATTAATTGAAATTTTGATGAGAGTTAGATTTCCAAAGAGTACTGATGTTTCATGTTCTGCTCTCTGTGGCTACATCTACATGTTTTAGTGAAGACAGAAAAGAAGCAGCAATCCACAGGCCAAGTACTGTGAATCAGCTCACAACAGTACTACAGATGAGATACTAGACTTAGTCACACAGCATTATTTCCACATCTAAGTAGAACTGAAGAAGCAGTTTGAAGTTCAGATATACCTAGAGGAAGCTAAAAGGAAAAAAATATTAATGAAAAGGCAAAACACTTTCAAAGTGCAAAAGACACAAAACATTAATTAAGAAAATAGAAACAGTAGCTGAAAGCCCTCTGCCAGAGTACCTAACAGCAATTTACACAGTCAAATAAAATTCCTATATGCACACAGAGATGTCGAATGCAAATGTGAAGAAATTCTTCAAACACTGCTATGTGACCACAAGCAAAACATTTCTGTATCTGGTCACTGTGTTTTAAAAGTAAAATGACATAAATGAGGAATGAGAAGAGGACAACCAGAGCAACAGAGATTCAAAATTTCTTTTGGCAGCTTAGAAAGGTTAGAGAAATCACTAAGTAGTTTATTAAGAGAGGGAAAACTTCACTGAGAGTAATTAAAAAACAACTCTGTGAGAAATTATGGTGTTTGAGTGGATACTGCAGTCAGACCAGCAATGAAATCAAAACCTACAGTATTAGACTGGTTTGAAAATTTATTTTTTTCAAGTAGAAAGAACTTAACTTGCTCCCCACCTGCTTTCTACCCCAGCCCCCGCATGCACAGAACTCTTCTTACAGAGGCAAATATCCAGAAATTAAGTAATTAATTAATCAATCAATTAAATAAATAAATGAAGTCTTTGTCCACATAATTAAAAATTAGGTTAGACTACTGAAGTTAAGCCATTCTTATTTACATATCCAGTAGTTCCACAGGGAGCAGCAAAATATACTTGGCAGCCATGGAGTAACATGCCCATGGCATGTGTTTACAGCACATGTTCAAAGCACATGCCCTAAACAAGACTGAAGCTTGCAACTTAGGTTGGCAGCAAAGTACTTTAAATACTTTAAATACATATGCATACCAACAGTGGGCTAAAGTGTGTTGATACCTACTAAAAGGCCAAAGTGCATGAATGCACACCGTTGGTGACAGCCAGACAGTGCTTGGATGTAGCTCAAGTTCCAGTGAGCATAAGTGAAGCATTAGCTTGTGAGCTGAGACCAAACAACTTCTTACAGTCATCTTTACTATCTATGTCATGCTTAAACATTAGTTATTTTGTGTTCTTTCTCTTATTTTAGTCCAACATCAGCTGCATTTGTTCTCTCTAAAGCATCCATATCTGAACTAGGTTAAATGGATAAATTTACCTGAACAAGCACAAATCAAATAGGTAAGTGTTGCAGTATTTGCATAACTGTTAACATTTATTTCTTAAAAGTCAAAACATGGAGTGTTTCATCAAGTTAAGAATTCTTTTTGAAAAAATGTGTCCCCATTCATTATTTTAAAGTTTCAAAAGCTCATCTCATTGTAATATCATTGTGTTCCATCAAAAAGCATGTTCATGACTAGGCCAATTTCAAACATTGCTTAGAAAGCATAAATAAACCCATCAAGGATCATGTATTCTAGAATGCTCATGCATGGTGAGCCAGCTGTGTTTCCTTAACAGAGGTGAAGAGAAGGCAGAACATTAACCAGGCCAGAACATGGTCTACTTGCTCTACTAGCTGGTTTCTCTGAATTTATGCAGACAGGCAGTCTTGTCCAGAGGACAGTGCGTCCCACCTGAAGATAGGCATGTCAGATTTGGGGGTTAAATTTCTCTTTTGAGTTACTTCTGCCTTTCATAGGGAAAGCTAGTTTGGAGTAGCCAGTGAACTTTCAGATGTCTGGTTAAGCAAGATGATCATACCAGTGGTACACACATCCTACCAACAGAGCAGCAAACAGAGGCAGCTAGTCATTCCAGGGCTAAATTACAGTTTGTTAATGTTTCGTAGGAAAAGATGTAAAGCTTTCATTTTCCCTGTTACTAACAAGCAATAAAAATAATACATTAAGTTTTAGCAGTAAAAGATAATGAAACAATAGTAGGCAAGCGAGTACTTCACTTACTAGCAAATACCAAATAAATGCTAAAGAGAGCTCATGTGGGTCCTAGAGGGAGTGTAGAAGAGGAAGGATTATGCTTAAACCTTCATTCTGTGCTGAAATTTGGAGTGTGCACCAATTCACACCTTGCAGACCAGAAACTCAAGCAAATGAAGAGTGACTCTTTTCATGTATTCTTCAAATTTGGAGTTGTAATGCAAGACCTCCCAGAATAGTTAGGCAAATAAACATAGAAATGAGGAGACTTTTTTTTACTGTTTACTCAGCATTTAGTTATGTAGATTGAGGGGAAAAAATATAAATGGAAAGAGTGCAAAGAACATATTGTTTCTTTCAGATAAGGAATGTTTTATGAATTCCTATGAAGTTTAGGAAAATGCATAATGAAAAAATATGCCATCAATAATGTAAAATTGAAGAAGAGAAATGGAACAAGTTAGGCCTGCCGCATTTTATTTATGTAAAAGAGCTCTTCTATAACCTTGTCTTGATAAACAAAGAAAAAAATGTTTTAAACATTTTTAAATAATTTTTTATGTTTCACTCTACTGGTGAAATAAGATACACAGTAAATTAGTAAAAAAAAAATACAGCAGTATGTCTTTAAATGCAGCATATATTAAAGATTTACTTTGGCAATGTTGAAGTGTAGGGTGTAGAAAGGAAAAATACCCACAACTTACTATTCATTTCATTGTAATACTTCCTAACTGGAGAAACACAGTGGAAGACACTTACCCTTATTTTTTCTGGAGGTAATGTTGTTTGCACAGGTGACATAACAATTTTTATGCTCAAAGGCACATTTATCAGTGATACAAATATTTGTCTTAGTACTATGTATTAATCTGTAAAAATCATACTCAGTAAACATGCAGGAAAAGAAAAAGGGCTATAGTAAAAATACAGCATGGTCAACTTTTGCAGAGCGAATATATTCTGTTGAGGTTGATAGGAAATTCAGTCTTAGCCTTGCTCCTGCTAGAGTATGCCACCTATGAGATGGGAGGCTGTATCCATGGTAAGTTGTTTTCCTCAGAGTGAAACCAGTTGAAAGGAAAGATACCCAACTTCATCCAACATCATCAGCACAGAAGGGATGAACAGAGCTTTGCCACCTTGTAATAGCAGAAGACCAAATTAGAGGGAATCCCAGTTATCAGTCATGCCTCTGTTTGTATAACAGCAAGCTACAATAAAAATAATATGAAGAAATACAGGCATATGTGTTCAAGGCAAAGAATAATTGTTGGTCTTTACCAGGTTTTAAGAATGCTCTAAGAGAACTGTATGGTAGAGGATGCATTGGATTTATTCATAACATAATAAAACTAAGGGTAAATAAGATCTGGCAGCAAAGACCAGATCTTTCTTGATTTTTGTTGAAGTTAAGAGTCAAGAAAATGTCAATAGTTCAGATCTCTGCAGTTATTTATATATTGCATTTTGAACATTACTTTCTGTCTGCAGGAGCAGGGAGTGAGGCAGCCTGTGCTCTAGACGATAGGCCTCCAGAGATCAGTGGAAATGGCTGGAAGCCATAGAAGTCTGTAAAATGTTTTTTATGCCTGTTTTTTTTTGCTTCCTGTATAACATGGGAGTGATCTCTGTCAGCTTAAGAAGGTGTTTTGTGTACTTCAGCATTGCTAGGCTGAGGTCAGAGGTCATGTCTAATGCTGCTAATGAGCCCTCTGCAGTCAAGCCCATTGTGGGGGACAAAAGGAATTTTTTAGTTCGGAAGAACACCATTTTATGAATGCAACTTCTTTAGAAATAAATAGACGAGACTTAAGGCATTGTCTAAAATAACAGACAAATGTAAAGGTGCCTCTGTATTAACTGGACTGCTGTAAGTTTAGATAAAGGAAGAAAATGTTGCTGTTTGGAACTGTGATGCAGTTGGTCTGAGTGCAATTTCCAGCTAAGTGCCTGAGGACAAAAAATACTGCTTCACCATTCTGATGCTACTGTTTAATGTGAAATTATATCTTTGGAAAAGAGTTCTTTCTTTGACACATGGAGCTTTTATTTATTAGGGTTTACCGGGAAAGGTGGCTAATGCAGTGCATTACTAATTTTTTTCACAAATGGCTTTCAGATAATTTCATTTGTGAATTGTACATTAGACTCCAATTTCATTCATTAATTTCTTCTTCTTACAGCTATGTGATACTGATTCCACACCTATCATACTGCAATTCTAATGCTCACATAAAATGAAGTAGTGTACAGAGTACCCTTTAACATCCAGCCCTCATCCCCAAAGCAACACTCTCACAACTATGTTTGGTTTAATAGCACAAGTTCTTTGAGATGGAGGTCTTCATTGCACTGTCCAGTGTTGTAGGATATTTTAAGAAAAGCAAGTCTGTTCAGCTCCTTATGAGCATAAATTATCTAAGTCATACTCAATAATTATAACACCAACTTTGTCCTGTACCAGGAAGCAGTACATGTGGATGACATTAGAGTGCATGTAAGGGAGGTATTACTTGTCTTCTAAAGCTGGGCAATAAAAATGACCCACTTTGTTACATAACACGAAAGTAGAGGTCTCTTTCACAGCCCCAGAAAGCTGAGGCACTAAAATATCCCTGAATAGGCTCAGAAAGCTGTGCCTTTTGTCTTTGGAGGCAAAGGGTTCTCCTCTTTCATTGGAGCAAGAGGCTCCCATTGGTTTTTATTGCTAGAATAGCTGAAACACTGTCATGGGCTCATGTGTACTGGAAATGGTGCTCAGTCCAAATCCAAACCCTTTTTAAACCAGCATGGTAAAAGAAGTGAGCTTCCAAGGATTCTGGAAAGTGTTAGGGAGTCTGCACTGGAAAATGTGCTGAAGGCAGATTAATTTTTGGTAATTACAGCCAGGAAAACTGCCAGCAAGGGAAAGAAATGGGAACCATCTGCCATGGACTCTGTATTCATTGCTGCCCAAGTGATTGTCAACAGTCACTGTCTGAGAGTCAGGGTTAGTTTCTTTCACTTAAGGGTTCATTTTAGCAATCAATACAGTAACCCATATACTCTTGAATACTCACCCCCTTTGTGGTCATTATGTCACCCATAACTTTGATTTCTTAGCATTTCTTTTCAATATCAATTTCAAATGTAAGACATGTAATGATTGTTCGAGCTGTGACAGAAACTGTCACTATCTGTCTTCCCTGCTGTTCTAATGCAGGTGTAAAGGTTATCTTCACCAATGACAGTTCATAATGTTGTTCTCCTGCTTTTGTTACTTGTAATTCAGTATCTGTACTGGGAATACCAAAATACTGATTGGAGAACACTGAAAACCCAAGAAACACAGTTTTTAAGAAATTCCAAGGCTGCAGAGGTTTGAATGAGCAAGTGCTGGAAATTTCCAATCATTATTATAGCCACCTTGTCAATCACTGATCTCCCTGTATAAATAATTATCATGTAAAGTTGAAGGAGGGTGTGGTGGATAATGAGAAATAAAACCAAATCTTAAAAACACCTTCTACCCTTCTGCCATCCCTCTCCTCTTCCTGGGCTTAGTTTCACTCCTGAGTTCTCTACCTCCTTCCCTGCAGCAATGCAGGGAAACAAGGAATGTGTGTTGTCATCAGTTCATTACACGTTTTCGCTGCTGCTCCTTCTTCCTCGGGGGAGGACTCCTCAAACTCTTCTCCTGCTCCAGTCTGGCATGCTCACCATGAGAGGCAGTTCTCCAACATGAGTCCTTCCCATGGGCTGCAGTTCTTCAAGAGCTGCTCCAGTGTGGGTCCCTTCCATGGGTGCAGTCCTTCAGGAACAGGCTCCAGCATGGGTCCCCAGTGGGGTCACAAGCCCTGCAGAAAACATGCTTCAGTGTGGGCTCCTCTCTCCACCAGGTCCTGCCAGGAGCCTGCCCCACCATGGGCTTCCCATGGGGTCACAGCCTCCTTTGGACATCCTCTGCTCTGGTATAGGGTCCTCCCCAGGATTCAGGTGAGTATCTGCTCCAGTGCAGACCTCTATGTGCTGCAGGGGCATCAACTGCCTCACCATGGGCTGCAGAAGAATCTCTGCTCTGCTGCTTGGAACACTTCCTTCCCTCCTTCTGCACTGACCTGGGTGTGTGCAGATTAAGAAAGGAAAAACACGATGTTTACCCAAAAGGAGTTAAAGGAAGGTCAGATTGACCCTGGGAATTACGAGTAGCAATATGAAAAAAAAAAAAAAAAAAAAAAAAAAAAAAAAAAAATAAAAAGAAAAAAAAAAAAAAAAAAAAAAAAAAAAAAAAAAAAAGCAGAAA
>NDXB01000599.1:0-28505 GCA_002631895.1 Agapornis roseicollis | reverse complement strand
AAACAAACCCACGCGCGCCATTTTTTTTATAAAAAAAAAAAAAAAAAAGCAATCCTTTTTTTCTTGCATACTTTTTCATGTAGTTTTGAAGCATATTGGTGGACAAAACTTTCATTTCTTATAGGAGACACCTCTGTGTTCCAATAGGCCTAATTATTAAGCATTTTCTTAATAGCCAAAATTTACTTTCTGTTTTTATACTTATGGATCATTGAACAAGCTTTGAAGTTTCTCATCCTTCACTGAAGCATTAAAATTCTGATCTTGTGCTTTGTCTGATGAAAACTTTACATGATATGAATTGAATTTCCTCTTGTAAGAATAATAATAATGAGATATAAGACAGAATGAGTTAAGCCTATGTTTTTCTGAAGTGTTTATGTGAGTGACCTGTCCTTCTTCCTTTGTGCTGTGTGTAATTTTTTACACTATTAAAATTACATGTTTCAGAGTGCTGATACATAGTGTTATTCAGTTTTACTGCTGAGGAGTGAGAAGTGTGCATCAGGGAGAAACATTGCTTGTCCCTGAAACGATACACAATTTTTTTGCAGAAGAGGAAATCAAAACTCTCTTTACAGATTCCAGATAAGTATTAGAAATATTGCAGTATTTTAGTTTAGCATATAAATTCACTTTGCACTTCTGAAATAGAGATTTTTAATTTAAAATTATTATCTGAAATCATGGGTAGTAGTTTGTTTATGATTTGGGCAACAATTGCTGTCTTTGTCCAGATGGCTATCCATGGAAAACTGTGGAAGACATTCTGACAGGAGTATGACACCCTGCCTACTGATACCCTTTATGGGTATGGTCCCTTTATGTTGGAGACATTCCCTAGGCTGCACACTTCCCACTCCAGTGAGAAGCCATTGTGTCCCTGACTGACTACCCCAAATATTCACCCATTGCTACATGCACAAGAACTCAATTTAGAAATAATATGCTAGCTTTAGTTGGCATAATACAGCATAAGAGTAGATAATTCAATAAAAAAATTCTAGAAAGAAGGTTCTCTGGGAAAATTGCATCAATATAGACTTAATTATATTTTTGAAAAAGAGTTAATGCAGTTTTGGATCTGTGCATGTCTCAGCAACAACTAGCATTCACATCATTTTTCAATGCACTTTTCTTAAAAGTACATCTGAAATTCATTCTACTGGAGCTTCTTTTAAGAGTCTTAATGAACAGAGGTTTGTGATCATTCTGTATAGAGTCAATAGTTTTCCAAAATATTGCGTGAAAACTTGTGCAATTTCATTGGGATTTCATTAGTTTCCTTGTCAGCCAAGGAAACTGGTAGACTTCTAATTCTGATCAGTGACACTGTTGATTTAACAAGAATATTGAAAAGCTACTTTATAGTATGTGGTCTTATGACTTCTAATGTGCATTTGAACACCACATATTCATGAAATAGGCTGAAATGTAGTATCTTTTATTGTTCACAGATGTTATCTTTCCTCAATTCTGGAAGAACTTTTTGAGTTAGTTTTAATAATTCTTCAGTTAGCTCTTAAGTTTGCAGTAGGGAATGGCAGTCTTTTTAGTGGTAAAATATCAAAACAACATTTCTTAAGACAGCAGTAGTTAATCTGTAGGTCATGTTAAATTTTCATGCCAAACTGAGTCCAATATACCTGCATTTTCTTAAACAATATGTGCCTCAGTGCTTGGAAAGCTTTCAATTCCAAATAGCTGTTGTGATGCTTCCTGAAAACATATGTACAATGTCATATTTTTAAAATAAATGTCCTTAAGGTGATAAATCACAGCAGTAAAGATACCAATGAAGGAATTATTAATTCTCACATTCTTCTATTTTCTCCTTTAACATCAATTTTTGCAAGTCTTCTTCAGTAATTACAGTTCACAGCTTGATTTGTTATCTTGCATTTTGGAGAAGAGATTGTTCTTTGAAGTAGCCTAGTAACTACTTCTTTTGGCACTTTATTAAAATTTAATATTTCTTTAAAACCTTGCAGGCAAAACACCGTAGATTCAGCAAATATTTTTGTTAAGCTAAACTACTACAGCATTTTTGTTTCTTGGAGATGTCATTCTGAACTGAAAGTGTGAGTAGGCGGCACTGCACATATGTTTAATTTGCAGTAAAGATTTTCTGGTACAATTATTCTGCTATTTTTTTTGTATCACCATACTCTAATAAAATATCTTTTATAAAATATCTTTTCACAGACAAATCTCCTTTAATTGCTTTTTTCTGATTTTACATTCTCCATTGCATGTTTAATCTATGAGACAGTAGGGCAATTTTTCTAATAAAAATTTTAATAATTTCTATAATTTTAATATTAATATAAACTTGTTTTATTTTGCACAATTATGAAGTTATAAAATGCATATTGATGTATATAAAAGGTCAGCATAGCTGAGCTAAAGAACACCTTAACTTTTTCTTCTTCAGTGGAATTCCTGTCTCTTTGTCTTCTGTTTCTGTAATCAGCTGTTAGAATAATACTTTGGAGAGCTGATTTTGTCTGTGATGATCCATAAAGCATCACACTTCAGCAAATTATTGTTTAATAAGCTTGTCACAAGGACCTAAGTGCCAGGAAGTTTCATTAGTCATTATATAATGGATTGATACTCACTGTTGCAGAAATCACAGTTCAGAATTTTACCTCCGTATATCAGAATTTGGGGTTGATGGTTCTGAAAAATAGGATGCAATCCCGTTCTGCTTAAAATGGGAAAGACTATTTTAATATGAAACTTTTGCATTAAATTTTGGTTTTGATAAACTAATTCTTTACTTCACCACTCTTCCCTTTTCTCATTATTTGTTACATAATTGAGTACTTGACTGAAACCTGAGTTATTTGAGCTCTTTCTGAAGTGGTTGGCACAGTTGTCCTACTTTGTGCATTATGAATGATCAGTGACACTAACAGAAAATTGGTTGTTCTGTCTCAGGAGGATTTTGCTTAGTGAATTCTGGTACTCTGGGTTTATTACAAGAACTGCTGGCTTTCACTTTCCTATGTAAAGTGAACCCTAATTAATCCAGCAGTGAAAGTCATGAATCACCTTCTAAAACTAGCTCATTATGAAAAATGTAAACAACTCTATACAAGCACTCTGTGTGCATGCTAACTTCTGCCCTAATGATGTTTGTTGTCTGATTGGCTTAGTTTTGTCTTATTTTTTACTATAAATACATTATTTCTAATTTTTGTTTCCTCTTCATCTTTAGTGTTCAGATTAGTATTTCATAATAACTAGCCTTAGAATAAACCTTCATTTTAGTACTTTTCACTAATTGGCATCTGTTTAGTACTCTTCAAAATTACTATTTTCCTACTGGCATGGAGTGGTTCTCCCATGGGTAGCTTCCAGGGATGGGAATCAACAACCTCAGGGAAGACTCAAAGAACAATTTATTTCTTCATTGCTATATATCCTCAGATTAAGGCAGCTTTCTGTTGGGAACTGTGTCTAGGAAGCAATCTTAGTGGAATCAATACTAACTTGTCTGTGGTGCCTCCAAACTCCCTGCAGATGTAGCAGCTATGCCAGTAGGAGACTTAGAGACCTTAGGAAGTGGGGTTATTTTCATTTTGGTTGTAAAAGGCTGAGAATACAAGCTATTTGTCAGCGCAAGTCATGGTATCCCATGCATTGATATATATTTTCAGGATTCCCTTTCCACCATGTGAAATAAGTTCATTCTACTGCACAGTCATGCAAAAATCAATTCGTGAGCAGAAGGCATGTTTCTGAAGGAACAGAGCCCATGCTTTGGCTCTTTGACTATTCAGCGATCAGAAAGAAAATTAAAAGAAAGAAAAGGGACACTGCTGACTAGAAAATGCAAGTGGGAGAAGGGAAGAGGAAACACAAGTGAAGAAGTTGTCAGTTCTAGCATGAGGGCTTGCCAAGGCTTTCCTTTCAAGTCCAGTCACTTCTCTTTTCTACTTTCCAGGATGGGAGATGTTTTCATCTTTCTTCTCCCTTGTACACCTCTTCTGGAGCTTGCTTGTCCTCAGAATTTGAAGGGGCTTGGTTCATAGTGTTTCCAGTTAGATGCTGTATTATAGATCATTTTGATGTCCGTTTAGCTGTACCTCATTAGAAAAGCATGTTTTGTTCAAGTAGAGATGCAGTTATTCATAAGTAATGCAGTGCCATTGAGACAAAAATCAGTTGTAGGAATGTTAAATTTTCATTAAAATGCTAAATGTAACCTGACAGTCAAATGGTCTCCAGTCATATAGGTTCTACTGCAATATTACTTTAAGTAACAGATGAAAGCAGGATTAGGTGGTAAAGAATACTTTGCATGGCTTAAGATAAAGGATAAAAGTGGGGTATTTTTCCATTAGCATTTCCTCTTCAGGGCTCCTCAATTACTTACAGGGCCATCCACACTTTTGGATATATTGTGAGCTTGAAGAGTGTAGTACGTGAAAGACAAGAGCAGATTGGAGCTGTCTGGACAAAGAAAAATCAGAGACACTTGTTTTTGTGGGATATGACACATTTTACAGCTCCTGTAGGTCTAAGAACATAAAACGCCACAACTTCTTGTGTTTCATTCTCCCTAAGCTTACAAGGATTTCCTCACCTTTCTTTTGATGATTTTAACATGACCTCCATGTTTTCATGTCCCATAACCTTGATCTCATCCCACTGTTAGCACAAAAGTTTTTAGGTGCTCTCATTTCCAACCTCATTCTCATCTGCACACCAGTATTTTGCCTCCCCCCTCCATAGTCTATGTAACTCTAGCTCTCTGCTGCAACACCCAGTCATCTAGTTCACAGTGGATACTTCACTCACAGCAGTCATATAGTCCTTCATCCTGTAAGTGTGCCATCGTTAGCCCACACATAGCTGTACCCTGACCCTGCTTCTGCAATTGGACTGTGCACAGTTTGCTCTCCTCATGGCCTCTCCCTCCTTTTGATACAACTGTCCTTTCTTCCCCTTTTCTGCTGCTACTCCTGACTCACATTTGTGTCTGCATCCCATACTGTTTCTCCACCAATTCAGCAGTAGCAGTCATTTTTCTCCTGCTTAGTAGCTGGTGCAGGGCTGTTGTTTTGACTTCCAGCCTGGAAACAGCACTGATAACACAGATGTTTTTAGTTGCTGCTCAGTAACGTTTACACTGACCAAGGGCTTTCTGAGACTCATGCTTTGTTGGTGAGAAGGGGAAGAAGGGAGGAAGCAGAGACAGGACACCTGACCCAAACTAGCCAAAGAGGTATTCCATACCACAGCATGTCATGCCCAGTATATAAACTAGGGGCAGATATCCAGAAGGGCTAGCTCACTGCTTGGATCATGCTGGGTATCGGTTGGTGCATGGTGAGCAGTTGTATTCTCTTCCCTTGTTATTTCCTTTATCATTATTGTTATTGGTGGTAGCAGCAGTGATTTGTGTTATACCTTAGTTACTGGACTGTTCTTATCTCAACCTATGGGAGTTACATTCTTTCAATTCTCCTCCCCATCCCTCTAGGAGCCCAGGGAGAGAGAAGGGGAAGTGGGGGGAAGTGAGAGAGCAGCTGGACTTAAACCATGACAGCTGCCCAGACGCTACTTCTGGTTGTACATGCCTTGCTGAAGGATGGGATGGCAAAACTTTTCCTCGGCCTATGGTGTGGAGGGCTGTGACTGTATTCCAAATAAAGCTTCTCAGATAGAGCACCACCATCATTAAGGTTGTGTTGACTGATATTTATGACATTTGCAGAATCTCACAGCTAGTCTCTCCAAGTTTAGTGTGCAACAACAGTGTAGCATGATCCTACAGCTCTTGCCTGTGATGTTTCATTTCTGTTTATCACATGTAAATGACTGCTTTCTAGAATGAGATATATATGTGTCACATCTTTCTTTGGTTCCCCTGATAAGCCAGCACATAGCAGTCAATAGGGCACAAGTATTAGAAGAATCTGAATTTTAATTTACAATTGCTGCCTGTCTCTTTTGCTCCAATACATCTGTTGAAGCACAAAAAATGGTATTGTAGAAGTACAGAAAATCTGACTAGATATGTTACTACTTTTTCTGCTGTCACGGATAACTACAGTAATGCAGCTATACCATATGATAGTGTCCTGTTATTTGCCAGTTCCAGCCTTTAGAAAACGCTGACAACTGCTCTTCAGAACAAGTTCATGCTGAAGTTTGCTCTTGAATTCTATAGGAGACTAAAGAAATGCACACATCCTGCTGATAGTACCTTAACAGACTCTTCTGCATTGACAGTTTCTTGTAAAAACATCTGATCTTGACCTTGGCTCACTAAAATTAAGCAGAAATTACAAGTGTCTTACAAAAGACTTTCACTGGCTTATACAGAGCTGAGCTGTGGTAAAGATACCTCTCTGCTCCAGAAGTCTGTCTTTTTAACATCATTATCTCTTTAAAGATGGCAAAATGGCAAAACATGTTGGATTTGCAGTCATAGAATCATAGGATAGTTAGGGTTGGAAATCAAACTATCTTGAATTAACTTGAAAGAATAAAAAGGTGCATTTCAGTCACAACAATGTATAAAAGAAGCTGATCAATGGATTGTCCAAGATTGTCTAAGATTTCACCTTTAAAAAAGCTGAAAACAATTTAAAAAAAAAAAAAAATCACTTGCACTCTTACTTAAAACTTTCACAGAACCAAAAAATTTTTATTTGCATGGGGAAATCAGACTGAGAGATGAGTTGTCAGGTGGTCTGAAGAATTAAAACCAGACTATTGTCCTTGCGAAGTTGATTACATGTATCTACAAAACTATTTCTCTTTCAGAAATTCAGAGTCCTGGTGAATGGCAAATACTTTTTCCATCTGTTCCTAAAATGTTCTAATTGTACGTAAGAATTAACTGTTTCCAATGAGTGACAAACCTTTGAGTTTCACAGGATCACTAAGAATTAGCCAGAAGCTGAAACCTACATGTTATGTATAGCACTGCAAAGTCTTTGCCCAGTGACTGTGAGGAAGACTGTGGACACATATCCTTTGCCTACTAAACATGCTCTCAGCTGACAAACTGAGTAACACTGTTAATACACTAATGCTAAGAATAATTACTTTTACATGCTGAAAATAAGGATTCTATGCATACATAGGTTTGAACAGATTTTTCAATTCAAGAATATGTTTCTTTGGCTCCTTCCAGCCTGTTTTAATGCTGACCTCCCTGGAGAGTTTCTAAATAGTTATATGATTGTCAGTTTGGGAAAGCAGCAGAATTTCTGGCACCCTAGAGGCAATGAAGATGTCACAGCAGGTTGGATCATTACTGCTTCAAAAAATGTTACAAACTTTTGATGGATGACATTTCAGAGCATGGGGTCATGTCATGTACTTAATTTGCTTTTAAGGACAAAGAAAGGTGGGCTTGGGTTTTGTCCTTTTTTGTTGTTTAACAAATAAGCTTCTGGTCACATGTCCCAGCTTTCAGCATATTTATCTTTGCACTGGTTAAGTAATGTGCAGATAAAAGATGATTTCTGGTTTGTATCCAGAAAAATTACTTAGTGCATGCAGCCCCCAGCAGAGAAGAGCATCTTATGAGAGAGGAGAGGACTATCCAGCAGTGCTCTTCACTGCCCTCTAATCAGCAGAGCATTTGTAAGGGTATCACTTTACCTGCCACAACTTAGACTCATAGTTTAGTTTTATATAAGCTGAGGCTACTTGCTCCTGTGTGAATAAAGGATATGAGGAACAGGAAGGTGCACTGCATCCATCTTCTCTTAACAGCAGAGGACTGTTATTAGTCAAGTCTTCTGAATGTTTTCTTTTTCAATGTACTTGACAAGTTTTTACAAAATTCCTGATTAAGAAAAGAATTTTCTGTCATTTCCATGGGCAATGATTAAAGTACTGAATGAAGGCTATCGGAATCTGGCCTATTATGAACAATTTGTTAATCCACTTTCAAAGACACATGCAAACTTTGTTTATTTTGCAATGCTAGAGGTTGCTTTGATAATGAGGGTAGTGGTAATTTTATCCTAAGCCTAGACAGGCAAGAAGGACATTTTAGGTCTTTTGCCACATCAGTCAAAGTAAGTTCATTAGAGTTGAGTAAGATAAGCAGCAGAACTGCTGAATACAAGACATGATTTTAGAATATACAAAATACGTTGGAGTAAATACATTTCTGTGTTGTTATGACAGCAAATGAAAGTATAGTAATGTTCTTCCAGATTTATTTATATTCAGCTTTATAAGCTGAGTATATCCAAATACATAAAATCATATGTGGTACGTAGATCTTTTGAACTAACGTTATTGGCAATAGCTCTAACTTAAGTACAATTGAAATGTGGCTTAATTTGCTGTTTGCTAAATTCTGAACCACCTCAAGCTTTAGAGTAAGAAATATTTCCAAAAGAATATCTATGGTATAATTTCTATATTAACATTAGTTTATATTTATGACCTAATGCTAATACAAACCTCAGAAATCCTTGGAAATATATAGATGTAGGAGAATGACACCAATTCTTCACATTAAAGAGCACTCTTATGCAAAGTAAATTATTACCGTGAGCCTCATATTTATACAGTGAAGCTGAGGATGCTTAGCAGCTTGTGTGCTGTGAAGCCTGTTGTGGGATACTGCTCCAAACTTAAAATGTGCAGGTACAATGGAGCCCTATTTGAACATTATCACCAAATAACTCATGCTAGCAGCGAATTTGAATTGAGTCTATGACTTTGTATTTCCCTGTCTTATGGATTTATAATTCATTCTTACTATATGTTTCAATTGAATTCATTGTGAACACAAAGTTTTAACTTTTATACTAAATTGCCATCAATTCCTATGGAAAAAAATTAACTAAGCTTCAGAGGCTTGATTTTCATTAAAGAGTTCAAAAGTCCTTACAACAAACAGCCATTTAATAAGTTAATAACCTGAGCTAAAAAATTCATTGCTGAACTTAAATTTAAGACTTCCTCCAATATATGAAACTGTAGGCATGCCTGGTCCTGTCTCTTATTATTGTACGTAGTTATGAATATATCTAGCATCTTAGCTCTCACACTAGCATTCCTTTGTATTTTATGGTACAGGTTTATGATATTTTTTGTGAGTGAAGCTGTATACGATTTGGGATCTAAGCTCCAGCACTCCAGAAGTCTCCTTGTCATCTTCAGAGATTCCCAAGTTGAAACAGTGTTTCTGAGAAGGATGGAGAGTGGAATAGCTTTCTTGGGTCTTCTAGTTCCAATTGCTTTCTTTGCATCTGCTTGAGTTTCAGAATTCATTCTTCCTTTGAAGATATCTAAGAACGAGGCTGACTTTTTAGTGTGAGAATTCAACACAGTATTTTTGTGATTGTGGTTATTCTAACCACAGAAGGTGGAGTGCCGGGATCTGGATCTTGAAGGAATTCAGATCCATGGCATGCCCAGGAAACGGCCCTTATGAGTAATCTGACCTGTCCTACTGAAACCAAGGTGCTGTGGAAAATTCAGGAAGGACCCTTAAAAGGAAGAGAAATCTTCAGTCCCACAGACAAGGTAGTGCTGGGGGAGTTACAGGCCCAATTTTCTATTTTGAGTACTATTCTTTGGTAAAAACCTCTGTCCATGAGCAAAATTGTGTACCTCAGACTTTGGAGGCTGCATATCTCCTGTCTTTTGGTGAAGACTACCTAGTAGTCCTATATTTTTGTCTTTCAGGTGTCTTTTCAAAGGCACTTATGATGAGGTCTGACTGCTCCTATGTGCCACACTGAGCCTGAAGGCCTGCAGGCCCCTTTATACATCCCTTCTTCATCCTAATGGGGTACAAAGGCATCCAGAGCCTGTAGCATCTTGAGTTAGAGTAAGCTTGTAGATCCATCAGAAAACAGGTAGGCATTGAGGAAACTTTGAGATCAAGAGGACAGACGTGTAATGAATATCATCTGATCAATCTTTTTATGTGACATTGCTCCTGAATTTTTTGGGTGTTTTGGAGATGGTGTTTAGTTTTTTCCAACATGTCAATTCCTGTTTAGTAGCTCTGAGCAAAGTGGACGCTGGATAGCTGCAAGAAAAGAAATTTTGAGGAATGAAACACTGTCAAAGCTATCTTTTTCTTAGATTAAAAAGTATAATTACTGGCAATTACTTAGCTCACATTTTTTCCCCATCCTTTTCCTTTGCACTGGACCAAGCTGTACTGACATTACAGACTGGCTTCAACACACAAAATCTTTCTAATAAATTTCAGTCTTGTTTCAGATATTGCCACTGTGCTGGAACTGCTCTTGTGAGGGTTTGTAATGAGGATCTGTTGCTTCAAGCTAACTGAGAAACTCCTACTTTCATTGTCTTGATTTATCAGCAGCCTTTGATACTGTTGACCATGGGGTCCTATTACATTGCCTTCAGCACCTCCTGGGTTTTTCAGGCTCCATGCTGGCCTGTTTCACATCTTATTTAATGGAGCACTGTCTCTACAGTTATATACTGCAGTTCTCTCGTCACACTGCTGCCTAAAGCTGTGTTGTGCAATTGAATTTTGATGGTGCTATTTGCCATGACAGTACTGCAGTACAGTAAAATTCTCACTTTTGTTTGTTAATTTTTTGTATCTAGCATATGCAACAGCTGTACAAGACTGATAATTGTTTGAGAAATTATGCAGCTGCTTGTTTATGGATCTGTATTGTAATGTGATCTCTAACAATACTTGACACTTGCATGTAACTGATTTAGGTTCTAAGACCATATGGTGTTAAAATTTCAGGTTTTGTGCTGAGAAAAAGCTATTTTAAAACAATTAAATAGGTAGATTATATTACTACATGTATTTTTTCCTTCTCATTACCATGTATTGAAAGAAAGACGTTCTTCCTGTTAACAAGCAGTGCCTGCTACATACAGCCTTTTTTACAATTTCCATCACTCACTGACAACAATGTGGAGCCAGTTGGAGGCAGTGGAGGTTGGACACCAGAAAGCTAATTGTGGTAAACTTCTCAGGGTAAAAGTTTGTTGTCTGTCTCTGCTTCTTAAATCTGTAGGTCAGAGATACCCCTCTTTCTATTCTGCATCTCCTGCAATTTATCCATTTCATGGCATCTTGTGAAGCAGAGGTGGTATGCCTCCTCTGTACTGCAGAGCAGCCCTCCAGGTGTGACTGAAACTAGACCCCTGCATATGGGTGTGCATGGGACCTCCTTTAAAGTTATCTTTGTATCACCTTTTTTTTTCATATAAACTATAGTCTCTTACTTAACAGGGTTTTATGCCCTGTAAGATGCCTGCTCTTAATGGCATGATAAAATTTCCTATTGCATGTCTTCTGATGAATTCCTGCAATTTTTACCTGCTAGTTTTAACAGCCAGCGTTCATGGCTGTAGAGGGCTGCTTTCAGCAGACCAATAGCTATGCCTGCACTTCTAAATAAAAGTGCCAGGGAGTAAGCCTAGGCTTTGGGTCCCAGACCACTTATCGCTTCAGCATTAGTGGTTTTGAGTTGGAGATTGGCCCGCTTCCCCAGTCCTAGGCAGTCAGGAAGACAGCATGCACAGAAGACACCAGGGCACATGCTACAGTGTGCAGACCCAGCCAGCAAGTGCTAGCTGGTCTCAAGGCCAGTGAGTGATTACAATTTATGCTTTATTCATTTTAGACACAGCTAACGAATCTGCATCTTACAGGGGAGAGGTAGAGATGGCAGCTGTTAGCAGAGAAAGCCTAAGGTTATTTGGGGTTAAAAACAGGAAACTTGATGGGTCAGAGCCATGTCTCTGTTAAAAACAAGACAGATCAGAGTGTATTTCTATGTCACTGGCAATTTAATTCAGTTTTCTCTGAGCTGACATCAAAAGAGAAAAATAAATGACATGTACCAGCCTTCCCTGGAATGACTCTTGCACTCATGTAGGCAGTTTCCTCTCTGGTGCCTCACCTTCAGCTGGGCTAACCAAGCAACTGCAATGTTAGCTTATTGCAAATTAGATGAGATTTCTGGTTTTCTGGGATCCTTCTGACAGCAGTCTGACCTTCAGCATGCTAGGACATTATCTACATCAGTTTTTTTTCCATGTTAGAGATGGGCTTACGGGATGAAATTCTGTGAGATTTGTTAAGGTATTTAGCTCCACTGTTTTGGTTCAGCCTCATTTCTGCTACATTATACTCCACACTTTCCATTAGATGAAGTGTAATTTAAAAATGTGGGAAGAAGCCCCTTTTTGAAAGCACTTGCTATCATCTTTGCACGACCCTCACTTCCAAATGTAGCAAAAAAAACCAATGTGGAATCCATTCATTAAATGACACATTAAGCAGCCAATGCCTTTTTTTCTATATTGCCTGCAATAAAATATATTCAAAGCACTTCATATTTCATTAAAATTATCAGTGAAATGATTTTCATCTAATGTTATTTCTGCTTTTAATAAAAAGGCTTTGCAAAATGAATAACTGAACATTTTTCCTTCCTTTTTTCTCTTTTTACAATTATGATATTGAAAATATCCCACCAGTGAGGAAATGACCCATAAATTGAGTTATGAAGGTCATATTCTATGAAGAGCAGATATTTTTCATATATCTTTAAAGTCACAATCTGTCCTATTGGGTATAAGCTATTTTAGTTCATAGTGAATCTTAAAACTATGCTCTGAGCATGATATAAGACTGTTTACAGCAGTCCATAGTGACTTTGAAGTGACAATTTTGAATACCCATACATATTTGATTACTGGGGTTTTTTTGTAAGGACCATGGCTATATTAATATTATAACAATAGTTTTTTGCCTAAATTGTGAAATTTAAAGTAGTCCTGAAAGTTTTTGTGGTTTTTTTTTTTTTTTTGAAAGTCAGAGCTGTGGGAATTAGATTATTTCAATGTGATGCTCTTCACTTTTTATTGATTAGAGAGAAACTTTGAAATCAGAGAAATTATTAAATCTGAAATGGTCATTTAGGAAAAAAAATACATCCTACACAGAAAAATTCTGTTTCTTTTGATCTTAAGCTTATTATGAACACAGATAAAAGTAAGCTTTGCTTCAGGTATCTCAGTTGTGTGACAGATACCCTGGAAAACTTGGAACTAGGAGTGTATCTCACCCAGAAGTTACAAAGAAGACTAAATCCAAGGGATGTGTGGAAATCTGTACTTACAGGAATAAAGATAATTTATAAAACTGCATTTAAAATAATCATGCAATCGATAAAAATAATGGTT
This sequence comes from Agapornis roseicollis, assembly GCA_002631895.1. Taxonomy (NCBI): domain Eukaryota; kingdom Metazoa; phylum Chordata; class Aves; order Psittaciformes; family Psittacidae; genus Agapornis; species Agapornis roseicollis. The sequence goes on along the minus strand of NDXB01000599.1, from coordinate 15,317 downwards.
TCCATTTAAACAGTTAAGTGACGCTTATATTGATACAAAAGAAGTATATTGGAAGTTCTTTAACTTTCAATAAGATACGTAGTCAGGATTCAATCTTAATTTTGAATGTTAAAGTAATAGGATCAGGTCATATCATAGAAAGGAAGTTATGAGAAACTGTTTGCCCTGGAGCAGAGCAATGTGTATTAATATAAAGCACGTAGGTAATGTGCTATTTTTTAGCAGCTTTAATATGAGCTGTAATTATAAGTATCCCATCTACAGAATTAGGAAAGAATACTGAGATAAAGAGAGAAAAAAAAATTAATTTGGGTCAAGAAATAAAAAAAGAATCAGCAAAGAACAAGCAATTATTTCTTGGCATTATGATTTAGAAAGTCATAGTCATATTCTATTCCAGAATCTTATGAGGACATACAGACAATGAACTACAAAACTGTAGAAGCACAGATGAATTCATGTGCCAGAGGAAATAATGCAATCAGATAAATTATTTTGTTGGCTACTTTTAAAGACCAGAAATTAAATGTTATGTATTGAACGGTCTTCGTGAGCTAAAAGGTGATCCTCTCTGTGTGTTAGGTTTTAGAAAAGCAGCAGTTCAGGTTCTGTGAGGCTGCTGAGCCCAGCACTTTAGCTACCCTGTTTGTTCTGTTTGAATGCTGTTTATCAGATTTTTTATAGACCACCTTAATTCCTTTCTCTTAGGTCAACCTGCTTAGCTTCTGCACCTCACATGATGCAGGTGTCCCCTTAGAGATATCAAGGCTCTACCCTCATCAGTACCCTGCTGAGACCTTTATCAGTTGCAGGCAGAGAATTTTCTGATTGGATTAAAGATTGATTATACACTAATCACACCATCTAGACAGGCAGACAGGCAGCTTGTGGTCAATGGGATCTTGTAATCAGTGCTGGGATAATAACATGCATGCAGCTGGGATTGTTGAACAGCAGGTTTCAACACACAACCTCCGTACTCTGAAAAAGACCATTTACATCTTAGACATCTTTGAGAAGAAATGGATAGTCAATTTGCCAGCAGGAACATTAGTTGAAAGTATTTCCCAAAGCATTAAGACTGTTATTCTAATGGTGGTAAGTGCCTTCATTTCCAAAAGCTGTCTGCAAAGGTCTCCACAAAAGGTCCACAAAAATCCCTGCAGCCTACTGACTGCACATTTATAACAGCCTCAGAGACATTAAAAATTTGCCAGTTTTCAACTATATCAGCCAAACACTACAATGAAGTTTTACTTACCTTGGATCAAATCTATCTTCTTTTGAAAACAGCATATCTCCTTGAGGTGAATTTGCTCCTGACACCTCATTTCATTGTAGAATGAAGCCCTTGCATAAGTGTGCAGGTGAGATAAACAGAACTGCAGAATATATCGTCTCTGCAGTTGAGTTAAGTAGACACATGTTCATATCCCTCTGAAAAAGAAATCACTAGAGACACAAACACAAACACATCCCAACAGATAATAGACACTTCTGCAGCTGAAAAAGTGTGTTAGAAGCGTACTGTTTGAGCATGTTTCTGTGAGGAACTGGTATGGACCAGTAGCTCTTGGAATTTTCACTTTAAAGCATTAAAATTAGAGGTCTAAACATGTTTTAACATTACTGGTTGCTACTTTTGCACACATGTTCTCTTTTGTAGGATCAAGACTTCCTTACTTGTGGGGGGGCAGGGGAAAGAAAAAAGGAATCACTTAGTTTCCTCTCTGTCTCAATTATTCATAAGACAGGTATTCAACAAATATGAGAATTAGGAGTCAGTTTTGTAGGCGACTACCCTGTTCACATATTATTTTGCAAATACATTAGGAAAAAAAGCAGTAAATTTTTTGTGGTTTCAAAGGTTAAAAAAAAATTATATCATCTTGTAGGATTCTGTCAGATATAATCAATATATAGGCTCAAACATAAGAGAGGTTTTAGGATTTTTGTCATTAAACAGTAATGGGGGTCATAGGCAACTGGACGGCATTTATTTCTTTCAGTTACTGTGTGTTAAACAGAACTACATTTCAAATTACATATATTTGAAAACACCAGCTAGAACTGTTGGGATCTGCCCCTGCTTCAAAGCTGAACAGAAGTGCATGTAGAAAAAGCTATAGATTGTTATAGCATGACTTCCTGTTACCTACACATTTAGAATCATTATCTGATTTTTCAAGACATCGCACAAGAATAAGTTTGGATAGGAAGGTGTGCAGCAACACCAAATATCACTATAATATGGTGGGATAACAAATTTATACTTTCAGTATGGAGAAATAAAATCATATATTTTAGCATTTCTTTTAACCTGTAAACATGTGCAGATAATGATTATCTTGTGCCCTCAGTTTGCAAGTTATAATTACAATACCTGCTGAAAGGCAACAGTGAATAGAATTGTAATGACAAAGGGTGGCTGTGACCTAGCAGAGATTCAAGCAATATTCATTTCATTTTTTAAATTGAGCATTTCTTTCAAGTATGATTAAAGGAATACTCTTATTTTCAGCTTCTCATTATGGAGCAGAAAGCTTATTCAAATTTGTCATATACCCTTAATACTTAAGCAAATTCAAAGGACCATTCAATTTTTTTGATTTTGTTTTTTTCTATTACTAAATTCTGAAGATTTTTTGAAAATTAAAGAAAAATAAAAAACCTCAAATAAAGCAAACAAACAATATTATTATTATATAATTATAATAAAATAAGAAATATATAATAATATCATATATCATTTATATAATAAATATAATAATAATAACAGTAATAAAAGCCACTTAACCCTCCTGTTAGCTTAAGTGATTCTTTTGAGTAAAAGTTGCGGACCTTGGGCTTTGACAAAGCATTTTGTTACAGTCAGGTTTTGTTTACTGCAGGAAGATTGCATACAGTACCACTGTAACTATTATTTCATTTAAAGGATTTGACATCCTCTAGGTAATGACAACCTAATTATTCAAAGTTTGGAAATCTTAAAAAAAGCAATGCTTTTAATATTTTCAGATGAATACTTACTATAAAATTTCCCATTTTCTTTTAATTTAAAGTACAAATAAACAATTACAAACTCTATCCTCTTTGTTGTGCAGAATAACTTTCAAGGTAGGTACTTTGCATTTCATTTTGCAAGGGTGAATGTTAATGAAGAAGTGGAGCCCTCTTTCCACAATCTTGATGAACAAGTGGAAAGTTAGTTAAAACAAGGTTTCTACAGCAGCTGTCCTGAAAGGAGTGTTATTAAATGCAACTTAATCAGGTGCTGATTGTGTCACATTATTGGTGTAACTAACCTATGGTAGTTCTATATGTATACTGTGACTATGAGAAACCTGTAGGTTTTATAATGCCTACCTAGTGGAAGTGCTAGTTTTAGATCACTTTTTTTTATCTTGTTTCCATTTTCCATGCTTACTGCAGGGGGTTGGACTAGATGACCTTAAAGGTCCCTTCTAAACCAAACCAAGCCAAGCCAAGCCAAACCAAACTATTCAATGGTTCTATGATTCTTTTAAAAGTGGGAGGGAAGACTGCCCCTGTGAAATGCAAAACTAATTTTGCCCAGCTGTCTGTATGGCACTCTGCAAGGAAGGATACAATTTCCACTGGGACCAAAGGCAGAGACAAGGAACATCTCCTCCCACAAGGCCTCCAAAGTATGTCTGTGAGGAGCATCTCAATGACCTTCCCCAGGGTCATGAATGCAGAAGGCACTGGGAGGCTTCCTAAAGGGGATGGCAGCAAAAAACAAGTGCTAAGCACAGCTTCCTCCTCATGAATGATGATATAAGAGAGGAATACTGAGAATTGAAAATCCCAGTACTCCTGTAGGATTCTTCAGCATTCTCACTAGGAATTATCAGTGACATTAAATCTCTGCTGAAGTATTTAATGTCACACTTGGTTACTACATAGAAGTGAATGCATCTAATAAGCATCTAGAAATGCAAAAGCTTGTGATTTCATTTCTTATTTTTTATTTTCATTTTGGGAAAGAATAATTCCTTGATAGTGAAGTAATCTCCAAAATTAGAGGCATTGGTTTTAAAAATTAAGATAGTTGATTTCTCATTTGGCACCTTGAAAAGCCTGCACAAGTTTGTACATATTCTGATTACTTTATCATTTGTCTCCCTTCAATGAAATTTTCTTTATTTATATTGTTCCAGTCTCTTAAAACCCAAATCCAACCTTGAAGTGAAGGTAAAAATATCCATTCTCCCCATGATTTGAATGTCAGTACAGCTATTGTAGACATTAGCAAAAAACCAGTGAAAATCTAATGTGTTGTCCACCTTGCCTTCTACCTCAAGGCCACAAACACGGATCTCCTTCTCAGCATCTCTAAATTAGGACAGTTTCACTGTAAATTGTGTAATAGCTTGAATCCTGGAGCATCTTTCTCTGACACTTTTAGAACATACAGAAGTTTTAATCAATCCCATTGGGCAATTTCAAAATATCTAATGAAAATCTATATGGAATATTTCCATTAAAATGTCATCTTCTGAACAGAAACATCTCCAATTGAAATCAATGTGAAATTCCTTTACAAAAGCAAGGTACTGGTTCAAAATATGAACTGTCTATTTACCCTCATTAGTTACAGATTGCCGTAACGTAATTAATACTTAGAGCTTTAAGCCAAGTTAAGGGGAAAAGGGAAAGTTGGAAGTCAGCATAAGGTATGAATACATGAGATAAAAATTTTGTAGCAATGATCATTGCCATCTAATAGAGTTCTTGAAGGTTAAGGTAAAGGTTGTCAAAAAAGAAAAGTTCCCTATCATTTAATGTTCTGCTGATGAAATAACAAAGTAATAATTTCATTCAGCATAGTGAAATTGGTACAAAGTTTGAGAATGAAATTTTATGGAAGACACTGTTGAAAATAATAAAATACCTATTACACTGCTAAAGACAGAAGAGAAAGCATTTCAGCACAGCAGATGGTGGGAGTGAGATAGGTAGGCTCTGAGCATGAACCCGGAAAAGAATAAAAGTTAAAGCCAACAAGGCTTTATGCTAACAAGTACTGAGAAACCACGTGAAGTGCTTAAAGTGGTGCTGGGAGCTGGGCAGGATGAGTAAATGCGTAAAAAACTCCATCAAATTTAAGTGGGAAAAAGTCTGGAAAAGGAAAGTCAACATCTGCAAAAGATAAAAAAGGGGTATCAAGTGTGAAGTGAGGTTTGCCTCTATGGTAATATCCTACAAAGCAATGCCATATTATCTTCAGATTTGAATTTGAGGTAAACTAACTGAATAAACCCCTGAATGCACTTCTTTTAAAAGGGTAGATCATATACTACCATCAGATTAATATCTCTATATAGCATGGTATGCTATGTAAAATTTAAGTTCCTAAGTAAATACAAGGATAAATAATTTATAGTTCCATTTGTTTACTTTATACCTGAACAGTTTCCCTAAGCAAATTACCAATGGACATGGCTTGTTTAATCAAAGAAATTGCTAGCTTGTATACTTTGTGAGGAGTTTATAAATGTTTTTGATTCTTGGGAAAATAAAAGCAAGTCCAGTTGCAGGACCATTGTAGATCTTATTTCAGACAGTTAATGTTTGATTCTTCCCCACAGACCTGGCACCAGAACAGTGTTTGGTCTGAGGGAGGCTAAGCCCAATTGGGACACATCTCTTATTACTACTCTTAAGAAGAACTTTCACAGAAAACAGAGGGCTTGTGGTAGCCAGTATAGAAAAAAATAAAGGGCAAGATGCTGTTTTAAAACAAAATCAAAACATATTGTAAAGAAATGGTAATTCTATGGGGACTTTTTCTTCTCTAGAACTGCTGGGGGTGTTGCAGACAGGAGGATCTAGTACATAAATTTGCTGCTTAGTATATTTGTTTGTGGGTTTGTTTTTAAGCTGAAAAATCTATTTACATCCCTTAAGTCTTTAAAGAAATACTTTCTTCCAGAATTGTTTTAGAGGATGCCAGAAACAGAGCACTACAGCATAGTACAGGGATTACAGAAGTCAAGTAAGTTTTTTTTCTGGTCTCTAAACATAAATTACATTAACTTTCTATGCTTCAATCTGTCTCCTGTTTTTATTAAATGTAGCTCTGTGTTTCATGTAGTAATCCCAGCTGTTGTGTAATAAAGGCATGCGAAGTACTAGCTCTCTAGTGAGGATGGTCTCAGCGGTGTTGAGCTGTGAGATATTGAAAGACTTCTCTTAGCTAAAATACTAAACTGAACATGTTCTTGTTGGATAAAGTCCATTCCTATGCTAGAAAAACAGTTGTGAGGAAAAGGTTATTTATTTTACAGTTTAGTAATAAAATGCAGACAAGTATATTTTGTATACTTAAACAAAAGACTACTTCAGAAGTGTTCAACATTATAATTTTTGATATTATCATATTCCATTTGGAAATGGGAACAGGAGTTAGGCTATATAATGAGGTTTTGTTTAAAGAGTAAGGTAGTTTCCTGATAGAGTCTGGAATGATTCTAACATGAGAATCCACAATGGCCATCAATAAGGATGTGGGACAACTAAATGCAATAGAAAAATTTCATTATAAAGATCCAGAACATGACCTATGTAGTGCTTATTATTGGTTTTGGAGCATTATGTTTACACAGCAAACGGAGCTCACTATTTAATCTAAGCTTTTCTTTTACCTTTTTTTTANGCAATAGAAAAATTTCATTATAAAGATCCAGAACATGACCTATGTAGTGCTTATTATTGGTTTTGGAGCATTATGTTTACACAGCAAACGGAGCTCACTATTTAATCTAAGCTTTTTTTTTAACTTTTTTTTAAAAAACCAAAAAAAAAAAAAAAACAAAACAAAACAAAAACACACTGTTCTGACACTTAATTATGCACCATTTCCTCTCTTCGTCACTGTCATAAATATTGCTACTTGTCCTACAGGATTGCATGGTTGTGCGTTGCTAAGCAATCTCTTGACATTAAAGGAAAGAATCTAAATAAATACATAGCCTGCATGGAAATACACGCATATGTAATCATGAAGGCAATGAAAGTCCTTCTTAGAAACATCATCTTGAGATCATTGGTTGCTCTGTGTTTCAGTGAAAGAGTCAGCTTCAGCTAATTCAGCATCCCGTTCTGCAGTTACTCATATTTACTTTCATGTTTTTGTACAAAAGAACCACACTGAAGTCAGAAAGGGGTTTTTTTGTGTAACTAGGAGTAATTTTTCCTTTTGTTGTTTTGTTTTCGTTGTTGGTTTGGGGTTTTTTTGCGTATGTATGATTTTTGGTTTTGTTTTTTTGCAAAAGCATCTGTTTGTATGCAAATACAGATAATGTTATTCATGGTCTGTTTTCTGAGTGTGACTCAGATAATGATCCTGGGCGACATGCAACAAGTTTTTGCCTCTTCAGTCCCTGTGAGCTTCAGGTGACATTTCAATCCCCATCAGTTCCAGACAAAGCTTGCTCCCTTCATAGAACTATAGAATAGCTAGGGTTGGAAAGGACCTTAAGATCATCTAGTTCCAACCCCCCTGCCATAAGCAGGGACACCCCACACTAAACCATGCCATGTAAGGCTTTGTCCAACCTGGCCTTGAACACTGCCAGGGATGGAGCACTCACAACTTCCTTGGGCAACCCATTCCAGTGCCTCACCACCCTAATAGGAAAGAATTTCTTCCTTATATCCAATCTAGACCTCCCCTGTTTAAGTTTTAACCTGTTACCCTTGTCCTTCATGTGCCTTTTGAGTACTCAGCAGCAGGAGTGAGATGAAACCCTTACTCCACTTCTTCTAAGCACCGGGCACATATGAAAGAGCCACCAAGGCTCACACTAAGTAGCTGTATAAATTCCTATGTCTACAGGAATTCCCCTTTCTGTTTCCATAAAAGATCTGAGAAATAGCCCAGCAGTAACTAGTGCTGCACCTATGAGCATATAACCTTAGGGTAATGAAATGCTTGAGGAAGTAAATGCCTTCAGTGGACTTTAACTCAGGATATTGTTTTTGTTGTATATAGAATCATAGAATAGTTAGGGTTGGAAAAGACCTTAAGATCATCTAGTTCCAACTCCCCTGCCATAAATAGGGACACCTCACACCAAACCATGTCACCCAAGACTCTGTCCAACCTGGCCAGGGATGGAGCATTCACAACTTCTTTGGGCAACCCATTCCAGTGCCTCACCACCCTTACAATAAAGAACTTCCTCCTTATATCCAATCTAAATTTCCCCTATTTAAGTTTTAACCCATTACCCCTTGTCCTATCACTACAGTCCCTAATGAAAGAGTCCCTCTCCAGCATCCTTATAGCCTTGCTTCAGATACTGGAATGCTGCTATGACATCTCCATGCAGCCTTCTCTTCTCCAGACTGAACAGCCCCAACTTTCTCAGCCTGGACCATCTTGGGCCATGGAACTGATTTGGCTTAAAATAGCTCACACTATTGAGCCTCTCACCTAGCTCCATCCACTCAAACACAGGTCTGTAATGCCAACGTATCCATTGGAAGAAAAGATGCATTGACTGCTCTTCTCTCAACCCGTTCCTTCAATGAAATTTTACCCATTGAAATGTAACTGGATAAATGTCATACTTTTTATCATAATATGTGATCTGTACATGATGTCAGGTGTTTCAGAGTTCTTTCTCTGTATTGAATCATTGTTAATACTTCCAATTTTTATTTATCAGAAAACATTTTTTTTTAAATAGAGCTACATGGTGGATAATCCCATCTCCAAATAGTTAAGACAGAAGTCTTAAAACCACTCATAAAGAAACCTTTAGAGGCGTGCAACCCTGAAAAAGACAGAAAAATCTTGAGTGGCCTTAACAAAGTGATTCCCTAGCACATTATTTGACCACTGCATTAATTCATCCATTTCAACAGAGTGAATTTCCTCTCTAGTGGGAAATTGCATTGCCTGGAAATAAGTATGATTTCTACTCAAAATCTGGATATCTGTATGTCAGAACAAACCTAAACCAGTCTGTACTCTTGAAGTCTGGCAAGGTCAGTTAAATGCATTTAATTTGACTTTAAAAATGGTTTTAATTTAATTTGATTTTAGTTATCTCAGACTCCAATGAACAGTTACTTAATAGGAATGGATTTTATAAGCAACCCAGTACACAGTGTCCATAATGTTACCTTAAAAAGTAAGACAATCTGAACCATTCCTTTGCAGAGACAAACTTGGTTGTGTTTCTTTAAAATCAGATTTTGATCTTTATCTTTCCTGCCATACCATATACTGTCCCTATTTAAAAAGGGTTGGAAAGACACATACAGAAATAAGTCTGGAAGCAGCAGAACAAATTGGATTGGATTGGTTGCTTTAATGAAAAGGTACTTCAAAAACAAGTTCTCAATATTATCATTTTCAGTTGAATGTATGAATAGGCATTTAACAAGATAATCAGATTTTTATTAAATAGTAAAAGTAGTTTTAGAATACAGGCATCTAACTTTTACTTCCATGTGATAATTGCAAGTATGAAGAATCTATAATAGACATCAATAAAGCCTGGGAAAAAATAAATGCAGTGGTGGAATTTCAATATAGGAGCCCACTGTGTAACACTGGTAACCCTTATTGGTTTTGAAGCATTGTGCAAACACATAAAAATTTGATTTCTTGTGGGTTTGTGATTCATGGTCACAAATACAGTCTGCTGTGTAAGAACAGACTCATATTGTTGCCTTTCCCTTGCAGGCACAGTAGTAGGGTCTTTGATCTCTAGTGGTCACCATTTTCATTAGAATATCTTCAAAATTTTTGGCCATTAGCTTTGGCCTAAATCGGTCAAAGAATCCTGTAAGCTTTAAAGATGATAGTTAGAGGAGTAAATATGACTATAATTCTCAGGGAAGTAGATGGAAAAAATTACTTCCCAAAATAGACTGGGTCATACAAGAATAAGATGAAGCTTGTGCCAGTGTCAATTACTACATAAATTTAGTGATGATTCACACTGACACATTTTATATTTGTACTGGTGATTTTTACTGACATTTAACTCAAATGTGTAATTCCATAGAGGCAAAGAAAACTTGTGCATGAAGAACTGTAAAATCCAGATTATTTTTTAATACTGGATGATAAGCCTGAACTACTTATTTTACTGTTAAGGATTTGGCATGATGAAATTCTATGTGATAAACATATCTCCATGACAAAATCCATCACGAGGCCAAATTTCTCTTTACTTTGAACTCATAGTTTTATTTATGGCTATAATTTCGTATAAGTTTTAATTTAGAGTTTTATTTATGGCTATAATTTGAATAGGAGGCTATATATTGTCTGTGTGTTGTGCCAAAAAAAAAAATAGAACATGATTTTCACTGCATGATACATGTGAGGAGTTAACATCAAATGCTGTCATCTATTTCACAAATACAGCTCTGCTCACTGAAATGCATATGTGTAAATTTAATGTGTAGTGTCATTTTACATCTGAGATAGACTGCTGCCAAAAGGGGCTGCTCCACTCTCTGCTAATCACAGTCTTCTTGTCCTTGCATTGGATGTAGTAATTAGAAAACTGCAGGATGGAACTGAAATATATACTTCATGGGCTACTTTTCTGTCACATAAGCCAATGAGTCTGTCCTACGTTGTACTAAACGTTGCTTTCAAGCTTTCTGGCAATATTTTTCAATACTTAGACTAAAGTAACATTTAACTGGTGGTAGGAATTAAGGATTAATTCTTTCTGCTCTTGTTGTGGGAAGATAAAGGGAAGAGGAAAATTGAATAGGGCACACATCTTCTTAAACTGCACAAACATTAGACAATTTGATGCAAAATGGACCAGAAAATTGAAGTAAATTTCCACTGACCCCATGGAAAAATTTTCAAATGGAAAACTGTAAAATTAAAGCAGAATAAAATCTACCTAAGAAGGATTTTTTGAGCCTTGTTGGTGATAAGATTCCTTGCTTTGTGGTGTTTGGATGGGCCACAAAGCTGTGGAAACTGAGTGTTCATGATGTAATTAAAATGCAGTCTGAAGGTATCTGGCTGACAATGTTTCTCTTTCTCCACTAATCCCTGGTGTGACCTTATAGGATCACTTGAGAATTATCTTTGTTGGACTAGGAACAAGGAACAAATGAAGGTTCCCCTTCTTCAGAAGTAAATCTTTTCCCAGTCATGGTCAGAAACAGGACACAGAGAAATATTTTACAGGTGATATACAATGACAGTTCCTCAGCTATGTAAGAGAAAAACTCAGAATGTATCTGACTACTTGCTTCCTGGGCTACTCATATCACAGCATAAATCATGGGAGCATCCAAAGCGCGTTATAGCTTCCTAAATGCAGAGTAAGTAAAACAGTCACAGTTTGCTATATCTACTAAAAGCAAGCCTTGGATTAAAACTTTTGTTCCTGGCAAGTTCTCATTTTATGACATTTTATAGAAACCTCAGTATGTGATGCTGCTTATTTCTTTTTTAGACGACTGTGTTACAGAGAAGTGAGTGATAGGAGTTGTGAATCCTCAGAGAAATAAATCAGGAGAATGTCAAATGAATAAGGCAAAGCCTCCTGTAGGCTGCCATTAGCTCAGGCTTTGCTCACCAGTTAAACTTATCAGAAGTGAAAGTCAGCAGTTCACAGATATGGAAGTATATTTAAATCTCCAATCACAGAATCATCATAGAATCACAGAATCATAGAATAGTTAGGGTTGGAAAGGACCTTAAGATCATCTATTTCCAATCCCCTGCCATGGGCAGGGACACCTCACACTAGACCATGTTACCCAAGAGTCTGTCCAACCCAGCCTTGAACACTGTCAGGGGTGGAGCATTTACTACTTCTCTAGGCAGCCTGTTTCAGTGCCTCACCACCCTCACAGTAAAGGACTTCTTCTTTATGAATGAAGCACACGTACACCAATCAGAAAGAGCACAGATTTTTATTCTTTGAAATGTGTTTTGAATATAACAAACAAGTCTTTTAACTTCAAATCAAACCCTTGTAAGCATACTGATGATAAAAAACTGTAATCACTTATTGCTATAAAATTCCTCATTGGTTTACTTAGCAATAACTTCCATAGACATTTCAACAATGGACTGTGTCCCTGTTGGACCCTGGAGAAAATGACCTTGAAGTCCAAATGGTCAAAAATATCAAGTAAAACTTCTTTTTCTTTCAATTCTGAATTACAGCAATGATTTAAGAAGGAGAACAAACCTGTTGAAATTTATTGGTACTGCTATAATTAGGATCTATATTCTTCATCTTGTGTGTAAAATATTCTATTCAATTTTTTGATCCAAGTTTAAAAGCAACTTTCTTTCCAAAGGCACTTTCTGTGACTTTTTTTATTTCCTCTTTAGGATTTCACCTGTAATTCTGAAGAAAGGTTACTCAGAAAATGAATTTCCTTTAAATAAAGCAACACCTTTTGTCAGGCAGGTGGTGAATTTAGACCCTGTGTGTATCCACATTGCTAAGCATGTGTTGTGAAAAGAGCCCTCAGCAGTGTACCAGTTTCTTAAGTCTTGTCAGCTGTGTGATACACTATCACACTCTGAGAAAAACAGTTGTGTAATTGTGTTCAGAAAACATCTTCAGGGATATTTTGCGTAAAGGGATTTTATTCACTGACTATGATATGAGTCAAAATCTCTTAGAATTGTTACCATAGCTATTCTTGACTTCTGCTGCTAGTATTTTCTATGCATATAGAATGTACTTTCCTTCAGAATTCAGGGATGGATTCTTGTAAAAAGCTTCAATAAATGATAGAAGTACTTTTCTTGCCTTTACATATAATTATGTAAAATAAGGATCTTCAATTTTTAACTTGCTCTTCATTCTCACACAGCAAATATGCTTTTAGCATAGATGATATCATCGGTTGGAGCACTGCCATATAACTAAGTATAAAAATTGGGGTTTCAAAGATGTCTATCATTTATTGAAAAAGCAGGGATGTACAGAGGCTCAGTCTATTAAAAACTTCTGCAGATAGTGTTATTCTGTGCTTGTAGCAAACTCAAGTTTTTACTGCCACTCCCACATCTGTAAGCCACAGACAAGCAGGGATATGGAGAGATTTCACTGATCATGTGGTAAAAGGAAGCAGCACAGCCCAGAAAGTTTGCAGCTTCACAAACTGTTTGCAGTGGAAGCTATTCCATCAAGTCTTGCTTATCAAGGGCTTAAAATGAGTAGGCAGCAGGATAAAATACTGCAGTATGAACAGGATAGAAAACTTAAGCATTAAACAGAGCAAGAGTGAAAGTGGGTTAGAAAAGCATATATGTTATAGCAAATGCAAGAATACATTAAGTCGTTTAATATTGTCCCTAAAGTTGCCATTGCAGAGACTCAGTCTGAAAGGTTACGGTGCTTATTGTTCAACAAATCTCTGAAGGAGCTTCCCAGGTGCTTAATATAAGCAAACATTAGTGCAAATGTATGCGTTAGAATGAGTGCTAATGTCTCTCTCCTGATCTCTGCCAATGTCTTCACTGAAACACAAAAATTACCTATTATGCAAATTAGATGGCCAACAAGCTAGAAGATTTGTTTTTCATTTAATGTTATAAAATCATATCCTGTGGCTTAAATCATAGCAGTTATCTTGCTTTAAATAAAAAAATGTGTAAAGAATTAAAAATCCTTGATGGGAAATATGATGGTGCAATTGTTAAAAAGAGTGGCTTATGTTCCATGAACCTTCAGGAAAATCTGATATTGTACAGATAAAGGAGAAATTTTATCTTTGATGGAGGCTCCTTTTTGACTGTTCTGCCCATTTAACAGAAATCTGTCCATGGTGTGAGCCTCTGGTTTCTGATACTCAGAAAGTCGGCTGTGCTGCTTTCTGCACTTTTTTGAGCACTAAAGTGAGCCCTTCACCATTAAACTCATTCCTCTGCCCACCTTTCCCTGTATTCCTGACCTGTCCAATAATTTTTTAGCCCTCTGGCCATTTCAACCAACTTGGAGATAACAGTTGGAGAAAATTAAGCTCCTACAAGTACTGTGAAAAGCAGTGACAATATGACACTTTTATGAAACTGCTGCCAAACACTTCTGAGAATATCCTGCTTTCTAGTAAGGTTTATCTGATTTTGTAGTAGAGAAAATAATACCAGAAAATCCACACAACTGTTTAAGACTCAGATTTGTAAATTGTTGAAGAAGATATCTGTACACATCTCTGAGCTACTGCACTGTCTGCTCCTCCTCACATTCTCATGTTAGAGATTGTAATCTTGGCTGGAGCAATGCTGTTAACATAAACAGAACTGGGACCCCAATTTGCTTTGATACAGAATGAAAAACTACATTACATGAAGGCAGGAAGCAACTCTGTACAAGCAGCACAGAAGCAGCAGCTCTAACACCTGGTTTAAATAACTCTTTCAAACAAAATATGATGAGCATCCAGCAGTCTGCTCAGTAATGTGACTATTTATTTCCAACTTCATAACGCAAAAGAAAGCCTGTTAATATCAGCAGCTAATTACAGTGCCTCCTTCTCTCTCCAGACACATAAAAGAAGCTGTGAAGTGCAGAAGGGAAAGACTGCAGCAATGGCAGATTGAGGCTCTTCTTGTTAAATTAAATCTGGCTGAAGGTGGAACGTGTTAGAGTGGACAGCAGTGATAATGGGTGCTATTTCTTTAGTGTGTCTGTGTATAAATTACCCACCTTTAAGTGCTATTTGGACAATAAAGCTTCAGCAGTTTTCTTTCTAGCTCCACATATGCTGCAATAATTACAAACATAACTTCATTTACTTCTGGCAGTAAAAGTATGAATAAATGATGTCCACTGCCATGGTCATGTTCTTTCTTTCACTTCTTCCCTCACTCTGCTCTATCTCAAATCATATCCTCTGCTCTGGTAATGCTATGAAACACAAAATTGGCAGATGTCTTGCTGTGTGACATATTTCCCTTGCACCCGGGCCCCTAAACATTCAGTCTACCTATTTTCTGAAAGAAATGTGAAGCTGTGATAGAGAAATAGAGTGCCTGTAGTGCTCATGAAATGCAGTGGTGCTGTGTCATGGCCCACGTTATTTCCAGATGATTTAAAACATTGCTGACTATTACCTCTTTCTTACTTTATTGGGCTTCCCTTTCAAATCATAGTACCTTGCCTTCAGTACTGAAGCTAATTTGGCTGTGACCCTTATGCTTGGTGGCTCAATTGATTTTTCTCTTCCTAACTCTTGTATTCCTTTCCATTACAAAGTACCACCAGGATTCCCAGATGGGTAATGCATCAGAGGTTTTAGACAACTGGTAAAAAAATCCTGTATTCTCATGGCTT
>NDXB01000597.1:0-16773 GCA_002631895.1 Agapornis roseicollis | reverse complement strand
CAGGAAGCTAGGGACCAGGTGAGGAAAGCTA
Source organism: Agapornis roseicollis (assembly GCA_002631895.1). Classification (NCBI taxonomy): domain Eukaryota; kingdom Metazoa; phylum Chordata; class Aves; order Psittaciformes; family Psittacidae; genus Agapornis; species Agapornis roseicollis. The sequence continues at coordinate 16,742 of NDXB01000597.1, read as the reverse complement.
AGGTCCAGTTAGAATTAAACTTAGCTAGGAATCTTAGGAATAACAAGAAGGGATTCTACAAGTATATTGCAAATAAAAGCCGGACCAGCAACAACTTAGGCCCCCTCCGGAAGTTATCGGGTGAACACTTTGGATTNAGAAGGGATTCTACAAGTATATTGCAAATAAAAGCCGGACCAGCAACAACTTAGGCCCCCTCCGGAAGTTATCGGGTGAACTGGCTACTTTGGATTTGGAGAAGGCTGAGGTTCTGAACGACTTCTTTGCCTCAGTCTTCAACGGGAAAGGCTCTGACCACACCACCCAAGACTTGGAAGTCCGACGCAGGGACTGTGAGAATGATGGCCCACTGTAGGAGAGGATATGGTTCGAGACCATCTTAAGAACCTGAACATATGCAAGTCCATGGGACCTGATGAAATCCATCTGCGGGTCCTGAAGGAGCTGGCGAGTGAAGTTGCTAAGCCACTGTCCATCATATTTGAGAGATCATGGCAATCAGGTGAAGTTCCTGAAGACTGGAATAAGGGAAATATAACTCCCATTTTCAAGAAGGGGAAAATGGATGACCCAGGGAATTACAGACCAGTCAGTCTCACCTCTGTGCCTGGCAAAATCTTGGAGCAGATTCTCCTGGAAGGCATGCTAAGGCACATGAAAAACAACGAGGTGCTTGGTGGCAGCCAGCATGGCTTCACTAGGGGGAAATCCTGCCTGACCAATTTGGTGCCCTTCTATGGTGGGGCTACAGAACTGAAGGAAAGGGGTAGAGCAGTTGACTTCATCTACCTGGATTTGTGCAAAGAGTTCAACACTGTCCCACACGGCATCTTTGTCTCTAAATTGGAGAGACATCAATTGATAGGTGGACCACTCGGTGGATAAAGAACTGGTTGAATGGCCGCACGCAAAGAGTTGTGGTCAATGGCTCAATGTCCAGCTGGAAGCCATTGACAAGTGGTGTCCCTCAGGGATGGGTGTTGGGACCGGTCTTGTTTAATATCTTTATCGCTGATATGGGCAGTGGGATTGAGTGCGCCCTCAGCAAGTTTGCTGATGACACCAAGCTGTGTGGTTCTGTGGATACGCTGGAGGGAAGGAATGCCATCCAGAGGGACCTTGACATGCTTGTGAGGTGGGCTGATGCCAACCTCATGAAGTTTAACCATGCCAAGTGCAAGGTCCTACACCTGGGTTGGAGCAATCCCAGGCACAGCTACAGGTTGGGCGAAGAGGAGATTCAGAGCGCACCTGCAGAGAAGGACTTGGAGGTGTTGATCGATGAGGAAATGAACATGAGCCGACTCCAGTGTGTGCTTGCAGCCCAGAAAGCCAACCGTATCCTGGTCTGCATCAAAAGGAGCGTGATCAGCAGGTCGAGGGAGGTGATCCTGCACTTCTACTCTGCTCTGGTGAGACCTCACTTGGAGTATTGTGTGCAGTTCTGGTGTCCTCAACATAAAAAAGACATGGAAGTGTTGGAAAAAGTCCAGAGGAGGGTCACGAGGATGACCAGGGGACTGGAGCACCTCCCATATGAAGACTGGCTGAGAGAGTTATGGCTGTTCAGCCTGGGGAAGGCTGGAAGGCTGCGTGGAGACCTCCTAGCAGCCTTCCAGTATCTGAAGGGAGCCTAGAGGGCTGCTGGGGAGGGGTCCTTCATTAGGGACTGTAGTGACAGGACAAGGGGTAATGGGTTAGAACTTAAACAGGAGAGGTTTAGATTGCATCTAAGGAAGAAATTCTTTCCTGTTAGGGTGCTGAGATGCTTGAATGGGTTGGCCAGGGAGTTTGTGAGTGCTCCATCCCCAGTGGTGTTCAAGGCCAGGTTGGATGAAGCCTTGTGTGATGTGGTTTAGTGTGATGTGTCCCTGCTTATGGCAGGGTGGTTGGAACTAGATGATCTTCAGGTCCTTTCCAACCCTAACTATTCTATGATTCTATGAGTCATTGCCAACAAGAATGTGTAGGAAAAGGAAGTAAATGGAGCCATGATGCCTTTTTATTCCTTCCCCAGTGTTAAGGGCAGTAGGTTTCTTGTTCAAATGAATAGTGTGTACAACAATATATATATGCTGGGACAGACCTTTTCTTCTGTATTCAAAAATATTTTTAATAGAAGTGACAGAATTTTCTTTTGGGATTGTTTTTTACATTTTGACTTTCTTGTATGTGTCTTGTCTGTGTTTTTATTTTTATCCTTAATGTTGGTTGTTTTTATTTTTGTTGCATTTTGTTTGTTTCTGTTACTCAATTAATTAATTTCTCAGAAAATGTTTGCTTCTTTCTTCTAAAGAAGAATGAAGCGGAGCTGAACCCAGTTCATGCAAGTCCCCTAGTACATATTTTACTATATGGGGTTTATTCTCCTCGCTTTTTCCCTAAGTCTGGCAGTGGAAAGTAAGAGTGAACCTTACTCATAATATCTACTCTTGCTTCAGGCACTTCTAGAAGAGAGGACATCACCAATAAAAATCTGTCCCTAACAGTAACGAGCATGGAAGCCATAGATGCAACAAGAAAATCTGTAGCAGATTTGCATCATATAGCGCACTGTACAGTGCACCAGAAAATACAGATGAATTAATTTACTTACATTTACTTGCATTTACTTACTTTACCAAAAATAGTTCAGGTCAATAATTTTAAAGGTCTTTTCCAACCTTTATAATTCTCTGATTCTGTGATCCTACTTTACACCACTTTAACTTTGCATTAGGGTTTAATGATCACTGTTAACAATATTATGAGTCTGAATTTGCTCCCTGCTCATACAGAAATAACCAGATGTTCTAAAAAAAAACATACAAATAAGCTGAGAGGTCAACATGGTCTTATAAGACAGAAACCCAGACCGTACTTTTTCTGGATGATAAAAGATTACTGGTTCCCACAGGGGAGTTTTTATAGTGTCGTAAATCCTCCATCTGGCATTTCATTCACTTCATTGTTCAAATATTTGTTATGTGCAGATGTATTAAATTTTCTTTGTTTTTTAATATCTATTCATTTGTGAACTTATTTTCTATATACCCTGGTAGAAGGAGGCCTCCAGTGGCATAGTGCTTTACCACCTTATGTCTGAGAAAAACAAATGCACATATTCCTTTTTTTCCCTGCTTTAGTATTTGTGTGACTTACACACTGAAAATTTTCTAACTAAACCTGTTTCTGCAACATTGGATTTTGAGAGTTAAACATGACTTCCAAGGACTTATCTAGGAATAAGAAGATAATGCTGAGCACAACCCCTAGTTTTTATAATGCTGACACATTATTTCTTCTTTTGTACTCTAGAGGTGAAAGATAAAGTTCAAACAGGGAATGTATTCCCAAATTTAGTGTGGAGAAAATGATGTTTTAAATCTTTGGATAATGCATTTAGGTTTCAGAGCTGTGGTTCAAATTCCTGCCTGATCAGGACATTAAGGTAACATATTCCAACTAGTTTTTCAGTGCCTATTAGAATCACAGAATAATAGAATAAGCAGGGTTGGAAAGGGCCTTAAGATCATGTAGTTCCAATTCACCTGCCATGGGCAGGGAATTAGGGTGAGATTTCTTTCTTGCATCACTAAATTAAACCAAATTGTCCAAATTTATAAGCTGATGAGTATGTGTCTAAATAATAAAGCAGTTATTCTAAAGTAAGTACCTAAGATATCCATATAAACATTTGTGTAAATGCTTCCAGTTATGTCTCTGGAGACCTTCAATTTTCTCCATTCGCTTGATAGAAAAATTTAAGCTCTTAGACTGCTTTATTCAAGACATTAAATGTTTGACAATACCATTTTTCTCAGACTGGAGAAATCACAATTGTAGTTTCACTCTTCTGAAACATCAGGATCAGACCAAATCAAAGAAGAGCTAGTGACACTGCGAACACAACTTTGGCTAATTTATCTTAGGAGAAAGGAAGCCCTATTGCCACCCTCACTATTCTGAGCACCTTCTCTTCCATGATTTATGCTCTTTTATTCTTTTGTCTTCAGAACTGCATCGAAGATTGCATCTTATGCCATAATTCTATAAGCCCCAGCACAAATTTAGCTTAAATTATGACCCATAAATCCAGCTTTGATACAGATGTGCCAGGTCTTTGTGTCTTTGGGAAAGCCCGTGTGTGGGGCACATATTTCTTTAGCTGAGGTTGTTAGACTGAAATGCCTATGTTTCAGGACTTGTGTTTAGAAGTCCATAAGCAACAAGACAGAATTTAGAAGCTGGCTGAGAGTAAAGGCATGAATCTATACACCAGTCCCACACAGCCAATGTTTCAGCATCAAAGCTGTATCTATATTTCTTTTTGTTGTTTCTTTTATTTTGTACTTACTGTTTTCTTTCGGTTTTGTTTGGCTGATTGGTTGGTTCTTTTGCGGTTTTTGTTTGGTTTTTGGTGGTTTTTTTGTGTGTGGGTTTTTGTTTTTTTTTTTTCCATCACAATACTATACACATAACTCAGGTATTCAAAGAATTTTTAGTAATATAATTACTAAAATCCAATTAAAATAGTTCCTGTANTGCTGAGTCCATTGTTAGCTTGGCCAGTTGCAATGATCTGCATTTATCCTAAGGGGGCTTTTTTGGCTTTTTCGTTTTTTGTTTTTTTTTGTTTTTTTTTTTTTTTTTTTTTTGGTGTTTTTTTTTTTTTTTTTTTTTTTTTGCTGGTGGTGGTGGTGGTTGTTTGTTTGTTGTTTTTTTTCCCCCAGAGTTTTTACTACCTTTAAGTCAACATGATTTAATAATAATATCAGGCAAAACTGAATTTTTGCCCATCTTAGTCACCTATATTCTCTTTTCCACTAAAATGGCTTTCATGACTTCTTTTTCCTGATATCTAAAAGTCTGCTAAATTACAGAAGTTCTTTTTAAAGGTTTTGGTGTTTCAAAATGGAAGAGAGATATTGTTAAATAAAAGACTTTCTAATGCTTTACTTTTTAAACTTTAAGCTGTTCTTTTTCTATTTCCTCCTTTATCTTTAACAGGAAATTGGAAGTATTTTATTAATGGCTTTTGAAATGGGAATAAACTAGAAGTAACAGGAAGCTAGAAATATTCTGGAGAGGATTTCAGGAAGTTGTTCAGTCCCATCTTCTAGACTCTCTTACTACATGGCCCATGACTTCTTGTCTCACCCCTGCTAAGCTGGCAGAGGCCTTTTACAAAAGGATAGAATCACAGAATTGTAGAATAATTAGGGTTGGAAAGGACCTAAAGATCATCTAGTTCCAACCCCTCCCTCCCCCCCCCCGCCACGGGCAGAAACACCTCACACTAACCATGTCATCCAAGATTCAGTCAAATTTGGCCTTGAACACAGCCAGGGATGGANGAAAGGACCTAAAGATCATCTAGTTCCAACCCCTCCCCCCCCCCCCCCCGCCACGGGCAGAAACACCTCACACTAACCATGTCATCCAAGATTCAGTCAAATTTGGCCTTGAACACAGCCAGGGATGGAGCATTCACAACTTCCTTGGGCAAACCATTCCAGTGCCTTACCACCCTCACGTAAAGACTTCTCCCTATTTCTAACCAAAACCTCCTGTTTAAGTTTGAACCCATTACCTCTAAGCCTTAAAATATGCTTCACTGCTACATGATATAATAGCAGAAGCATTAACACTGTCAACTGTGTGCTGGGCTGCATCCCCAGAACGTGAGCAGCAGGTCGAGGGAGGGGTTCTTGCCCCTCTGCTGTGCTCTGAGGAGACCCCCCCCCCCCGCAGCCCTGATCCAGCTCAGGGGCAAAAGCACAAGAAGGACCTGGAACTGCTGGAGCAAGTCCAGAGGAGGCCACGGAGCTGCTGTGAGGGCTGGAGCAGTTCTGCTCTGGAGCCAGGCTGAGAGAGCTGGGCTGGGGCAGCCTGGACAAGAGAAGGCTCCTGAAGGGGAGACCTGAGAGCAGCTCCAGTGCCTAAAGGGGCTGCAGGAAACCTGGAGAGGGGCTTGGGACAAGGGTCTGTAGGGACAGGACAAGGGGAATGGCTTTAACCTGGGATTTTAACCTCACTGAAATCCAAATACTCTTTGCCAGCCGAAAAAAACAGTGTTTAATATCAAACTTAATTTTTTCTATTTGATTCAACATGAAGAAACAAAATGGTTTGCTTCAGTAACATTGGAAATGTCATTTCAACTGAAAATGTCACACTGAAAAGCTTCAGCGTTTCCATGTCAAGTTTTTTCATAATTTCTCTTTCCACTATGAAAATAAATATTATAGCCTTTATCCTGGCTTCTGGGATTTTGCATAGCGTGGAAATTCAGATTTGTGACAGGGACAATAATAATTTCTTCCTATAATTACTTTTCTTTGCCTTCTCTGTTTGGATTGTGTTCTTTTTGGGACAAAAGCTCTCTCTTATTAGATTAATTAATTGCAGGTAATAAAATAACTTCACATGAACTTGTCCTACTGATGTCTGCCTTTCATGCACTATCTACATGTAAAATAAAAATAGCTTTATAAATGTGAATTTTAAAATATTTTTCACATATGATGGAACTCCTGAAAAGCTTTTAAAGTCTATGAAGAATTATTTTTGTGGAAATTTTCCATATATTTATTTATAAATCTTCTACAGTTTCTACGTCATTTTTGGAAATTCCTTGTAACTGGACTTATAACTAGGGGCTAAAAATGATTTCCAGCCTATTCCCACATTAGGTGGGAGATATTAATTCACATGTATTGCACAATGGTGCCAAAGCAGTAAAGGAAAACAAAACTCTTCTAAACCAGATATTTGGACAAGCTTCCAATAAGATATCCATCTGAAGCAAACCTTTTCTGATGTTTGTGCCTCATTAATCACAGTGCAGAAATGGGAGCAATTTCTATTATCTACAGAAAATATTTCTATTATTTTTATGGGTTTTTTTCCCAACTATTTGGCAGCACTATAAACTTTGAAGAAGCTGAAACAGGAGAAATAGATATGAATGATATCCGGATTTTGCCCCCAGTTAATTTCAGAGGTGTATGTCCTGTAAGCATACGTATGTATATACCTATATGCTTTTATATACATACATATATATATGCACATGCATGCATATATATAAATGTATACATATATATACTTATTTATACTGGCAAATAAAGTGATTTCTTTGCAAACATAGAATTCTTCCCTGTCATAGGATGTGGTCATCACCTTAACAAGCACCTAAATCTGAGTGAAAGATGTACTTCTAGCACATGTTTTTTTGAACCCCACCAGCATCCAGATCTACACTAGGATGGGCGGGAGCCATGTCTGCAGTCTGGCAGCCACTCTGTGGACTATGCGTAACAAGCTGGTGGTTCCAGACCTCTTTCTTGCAGGCAGATGCACACCTTCCACTGACAGTTATCAGTCAGCAGCCACAAGATAGGTCCATCACTGAACTGGCATGAAGAGTGAGATATTCTCCGAACCATACAGGCATGCTCTCACAATTTGCTGCACTAAGGGACAGAGTAAGAAAGGGTGGGATGTCTTGGTGACACAGGAACATGCAGCGTATCACTACGGAGTTAACAGGAGGTTTACAGTTGGCTTCAGGACTATGCTTCCTTCCACCCACAGTCATTTTACATGACAAACAGTTGTAAATTACTGCAAACTCTAGGCTATTTATATAGTTGACAGATTAAGTTTATCCCACTTCTCTAATTCCCTTTTTGGTCTTCAGATCATCACATATCTGCCTAAGTGATAACTGTCAATGGATGGATAGAGGGTACAGCAGGGCTTTGCAATAGTGTGCATTTGCTTTCCGGCTTCCCAGTGCAAGTTTTCATGATCTCATTTCCTGATGGCAATGTTTTGTTTCCAACACCTGATTTCCAGGCTGGGCAGGGTTGTCAAGAGCTAGACTTTTTTTTTTTTTCCGTTCCCTTTTTTTCTTTTCCTGTTCTTTATTTCTTCTTCCCCACCTCTTATCCAAGCTTGTCTTATATGTCTGGAAGGGATCAGGGTACAGGGCAGAGTTAAGCATATTATTGCAAGCACTGAAAACAGGGTATTAAAATTCATTACTCAACTTGTGGTTCTTCAGCACAAACTGCTCTACTACAGACTTTCAGCTGTAGTTCAGGCAAGAGTCTGCCCTATTACAGGGGCACTTATAGTACTGTGCAAGATTGTACATATCCTGGAGTAAGTCCATGCTACACAGCAGAAAATGATGCAGAGATACCTAAGTAAACCATGAAAACACATGAAAATAAAATACCTCAACTGCAATTATGCACTGTGATTGTGTAATGTATTATGTATTTTGAGAGATTGAGGCTCATTAGTACAGGGACAGCACCGGAATGATAGATCTATGGTGTTCTGAAGACACTACTAGTGCACAATGGTGTTGTATGGTATAGGTAAAGATGATCAGAGGACTCAAAGATCTCAAAGCTTTTTTTCCTTTAATCTAGGATTAAAAAGTAGCTCATGCATTTAATCCAATCCAGGGAAACCCTGAAAAGGCTGAGTATGCCATCGTACACACATTTTTTCTCAGAGGAGGCAGTAGGAATTAACAACCATAGCAAGTTACTCCTGTGAATAGACTACAAAGCTCTACAGTGTGAAGCAAAGCCAAGATACTACTCATGTGGAATAAAAACAAACTAACAAAAAAAATTAAGAGGACATTCAATGTTAGATAGAAAGTGAAAAGGAATTCCCTAACTGCTGACTAGCACAATAGATCAGAAGATTACTGCACTCCAAATAAGAGAGAAGAATGCTTACAAAAGGCAGCTATCGGATGTCTTTCAGGTTAAACAAAAAATGAGGAGAATGGATTTCACTTTCAGATAGAAAATGCTAACTGTGTTAACTTATTGGGGAACCAAGAGCAGGGCTGCACTATGATAGATTGAAGCTAACGGGCAGAATTGAGAGAAGCCTGAACATAAACACATAAATCAGGGACTGCATCAAGCTGAGATCATGATAAATATGTTCTGACCATTTCTACTGGCAAAGTTAAGTTTAAGATTTAGGGGGCATGTAATCGACCAGAATTAAAAGACAGCAGTATCAAAACCTAGCTGTATCCTGGGGTGTGGAAAAAGTGTTTGCTTTTTTTCTTACTTCTGCTGAAACACTATCACCACGCGGAGTGCCCAAAGGTGTGCTTGCCCTAAGTGTAGGTACATACAGATGTGTTTTATCAGAGAAGAGATGTGCTATATGAATGGCAAAATGAAGGACGTTATCTTCCAGTACAGCTGAAACTTAACATAGTTGCACAGGCATATTGGATGGGAGACTGCTGCTCAGCTATGTGATCACTTCTTTCTTTGTGCTGAGAAATTAAAATGACACAGTCAATACAGGTGATAGCCAAAAACATCTTCCTCCTGTGTGATACAAACATATCTAACGTTAATTTGATAACTAGCTCATAACCTCTTCTGTCTCTATTCAAAGCAGCTTCCCAGGCAGTAATAATTTGGTAGTACAGAGAGGCAAGAGGAAAATACAGAGGGAAAAAATAATTCCCAAAGCACGTCCAGCAGCTGCCTTTCTTGCCTTAGAGAGGATCATAGAGAGTGAAGAACACTACAGATGTGTGTACATGGAGGTAATGTTTCTCACTTACAAGGTTTTAGAGGTCTGCGGGAATCTTTAACATCCTTTCTTTTGCTGTACCTTCACATAAAAATAGGTTTAAGTTTTTAAAAGGCACTGAAAATTTAGATAGACAAAACATTTTTCTACTTTTAACAGCACTGTACACTAAGTCTGCAGGAATTTTTGACACTGAGAGGGATTTGGAGCTCTTCCAGCACAGAGCTCTTCCAGCACAGACCTCTTTAAATTAGCCCTATGATAGAAAGGGTCTTGAGATAACAATACTCTGGGGTATTTCCTTGAAGTGAATTCTTATTTTTAATTTGATTGGATTAATGGCATCCTGAAGGGGATACTCCCAACAACACCTCTGGCTTCAAGGAGAAGGTGGTGAAGCCATCATGCAAGTTCAGTGCTAGCAAGAGAAAGACTTCTTCACAACTCGTGCCTTCATGATGATGGGTGCCAGCTTTGCTTCAACTTTGACATGGTTTAGAAGGGCCTGGAAATGCACCCCAGATGCTATTTTTTCTTTCTCATTGCTATCTCCAAATTGAAATGGCTGCCATTAACATATAATTTTGTCACAGAATTTAACAGAAAAAGAGCACTGGAAAAGACAAATGATCTATGGTGAAGCACAGGAACATTTTCACAAATACACCCACATCCATGCCTCTCCAGTTTATGTGGACAGTCAATGAAACCAGTCAGTGAAAAGTACATTATGAGGGATGGAACAGATGGAGAACACTAGATAGATCATCTGGCAAAATTCCCAGTGTGGGATTGCTCCCTTAGGTTCATTTGCTAACATTTTGTCCAGTGTTTTGTATGAGTCAATGAGAAAACAGAACAAAAGATACAAATTAGAAACATAAAAAATAAAAAGAAGAAAAAAATGAAAAAGGGAAGGCTACAAAAACTAACAGAACTGTAGCAGCCAAAGCAAATCTTTTGGAAATGATTCAAAATTGTCAACAATTCTATATCAAATAGGAAAGTTTCAACATTTTCTTCAGTCATTTCAGCCAAAACATGTCTTTTCATGGATATTGACTCCATTTAAAATGTTGTATTCATTGATATTTATTTAATGAAGATAAATCTAGTCTGAGTGGAAAAATAAGTATCTTCCATCATGAATGATTCCTCAGATTTCCCTCTGTCTAAACTATTAGGACAAAATTGAAGTTCAAAACTAAAAAAGTTGGAATCTCACCCTGAAAAGAAAGAATCTTTGTCATGTCAATGGACATGAGAATACAGTTCATTTCTATACATGAGTCTTCTTTAGAAAGAGATGAATGTACTACACTGTCTTTATTGACAGGAGTATAACCCTTCAACTTCAGTGAAGATGACTGAAGTTAGGAAAGGAAATGTTCCAGCCTTTGTCCCAGTTCAGTTTAAGCTGTGTAATGGACTGAAAAGCTGGGAACAGTCTACTGCCTTTAAGGATTTCAGGAAAGTGTAACATATAAGGAATAACCCTTCTGGACTCCTTTCATGTATACAAGTCCTAAATTACCTTGTGAAGTTGGACTAATTAGCTGCTGCCATAAGTTAAGAGAGGCCTTTCTGGACTTCATAAAGTATCAGTACATGAAAAGCCATGTTTTTGTTTTTGCTTAAAAAAAAAAAATTATTCATGATCACTTCTAATGCTTTACTCATAACTTTATTAACAGGGTAAAATGTGGCTAATGTGTTAGTAGGGCATGGGAGTAGATAAAATACTCAAGCGTGTCCTAAGCTCTTTGAGGACAGGAAACAAATTTCTATAACTTCTATGTTTGTTTAAGCTCCATTCCATTCTTCCACCTTTTAGGAAAGACTGGGAACAAGTTCATTGCAGAAGCAGATGTCTACATGCCAGGCCAGCAGCAGGTGGGGGCTGCAGACAGCTTAGTACTCTGCTTCTGCCCAGACATCACCATGTCCTTAAACAACCCATTCAGATAATTTTGCTGTTTCTAAGCTCTCTGACCTATATCTTGGACAGAGTTGACATTGACAGCTTCAAACCAGGACATTCAGTAAACACCAGACTCAGTAGTGAGTCAGGGATGAGCAAGGCTGCCTGCACAGCCCATTGTGCAGGGATAACATAGCATAAATCCTCCACACAATTCAATTTTAAGCTATTTGATTGTACTTTTACATTTTTAAGGCAAAGATGTGTGCAATCATCATCACATGGAATGAATATTAAGGTCAGATGGAATCTCCTGCTGTTAGAGTAGGAGTTCCCTTACTCAGCTCACACCTACTTTTCCAGATCTGATTACAGCAATTACCAGGAAAGCCACAGCTCTCTTACAGCCAGGTTCCTGCATTAGCTACTTAAGAAAACAGGCTGTAAATGTGCTCTACCCCATCAATTATAATTAGGCATCTCTTCTTTTCCAGTGGTTTATACAAAGTGGAATTTGTTAGAATGCTGATTCGTAATGTTAATTACAAAGTTAATTTTACTTGAGCACACTTCTATGCCACTGGCACTAAGTGAGAATTATTATTATTTTTCCAGCCCTGTAACTGAAATCAAATGTTTTGTGAAATTTTGCTCTACCATGCATTACTTTCTCTTGGCAACAATGAAATACATTTGGGAATTTGAGCTGGGGTTTGCTTCACTTTCCCACACATCTCTATCTGTTCTTTTCAGACAGACAGCTCTCAAAGGCAGGTATCATGGTTTAGTGTGAGATGTCCCTGCTTATGGCAGGGGGGTTGGGACCAGATGATCTTAAGGTCCTTTCCAACCCTAACTATTCTGTGATTCTATGATCCTGGTTAGGATTATCTAGAAAACCTTCAATTTGTATTGATTCATATTGGTTCAGTATAGACTCTCTAGGGTTTTGGGAATTATTTTTCCCAAGCTAAATTTATATTTTCCACTGTGGAATTCATAATCCTCAGAAATGCACTGGCTGAATTAGTTTTATTTAACAGATGACTGCAGTGTATCCCTCACAGAGGGTAGGTAATACTGTATCCCTGTGATGCCTGTCATAACTGGATTTCAGAGTACTCTAGTAAATTAAAGGATACTAAAGAAGGTAATTTAAGTGCAAAATAAAAAGACTTTGGGCTTTCCTAAATGATTGGGCTTTGTGATACTTGAAGTGAGTTGTGCCATCACTGAAGCCTAAGTCATGATGTTAATATGAAGCACTCACTAAACTGATCCAGGATGGATCAGCTGTTTGGACTACCTGTTCCTCAACTGAGAATTTTAAAAAAGTGTGGGGAAAACACACATCAAAAGAAAATAAACACAAATGATCCTTAGATTTATAACAGAGGAAGATTCTTTGTGTGGGTTTTTTTTCGAATGTTGTAGGAGTGTTGCACTGATTACATTTCTTGCATAGACCTACAACCCCAACTGCAGTTTTTCTTTTCCAACCACGTTTGTTTCTTTTCCAATTTTCCATTGTTCTTCAAGGACTCCCCTAATCAAGCAAAACAACAATGACAACAAAATATTTTATACTTGCTCTTTCTCCAAATGAAAATGTTGCATTTTCAGAAGGCACAGACATTAAAATGACTAGTTGAATATCCAATTTTGTGTCAAATTTTGTATCAAATGCCTTGTACAGAAGACTTTTGGCAAAACTAGGCTGTTGCTAACTGTGCAGTAATTAAGCCTACAGGGTTTCGAAATCTTAGTCCAGTTTATTGTCATTAGTTATCTCAACAGGTATAGGTATATCAATAGGTAGATCAATCCAGACAGCCCTAACTGTATGCAATTATTTTATTTAGCCCCTAAACCATTTAGATATGAACAAGCTCCAGTCTAAAAGCTGTGCACACAGACATTAAAGAGATAACATTTTGTATCGCTTGCTCATAACTGGTTTCTGTATTACAATGTCTCAGAGATGCCCATCTCAGTGTGTCTGTTGAGAACACCTTTAGTAGCCTGGATTCATTGGTAAAGACAAGCTGTGTCAGTAAAGTGCCAGCGCCAGCCCTCCTGGCTGACTGCCTTGAAGGAAAGCTCTTCCAAGGAAGCCACAGCCATATTGTGCCACTGAAATGATTGTCTGCAGTCACTAGAAAACTTTCAGAGTGGAAAAAATCACATTTCCTATATGAAATGTACAGATTCAAATTTTCTCATTCACCATCCCTAAATACTCACATAGGTGTACATGTATTGATATATTTGCATGCTCAGAGTATTTAATCAATTCAGACACCTAAGCTGTGATTATTTTGGGAGTTCTTAGTGAAATAATCTCTTAAAGCAGAGGTTGAATTTCTCCAATCAGTGATTGGGAAGAGAAAAATGTTTACTGGAGTCCTCCAGTTGGAGATCTCTCTACCAAAGATGCGGTTTCACCAAGGCAGAGTAGAGGGGAAGGAGAACCTCTCTTGACCTACTAACCACACCCTTTCTAATGCACCCTAGGATGCCATTGGCCTTCTTGGCTACAAGGGCACATCGCTGGCTCATGGTCATCCTCCCATCCACTACAAGCCCCAGGTCCCTTTCCCCTTCACTACTTTCCAGCAGGTCAACCCCCAACCTATACTGGTACATGGGGGTTGTTCTTCTCCAGATGCAAGACTCTACACTTTCCTTTGTTGAATTTCATCAAGTAATTTAGGTTACCTTGCTCTTCCAGGGGGGTTGGACTAGATGATCTTTCAAGGTCCTTTCCAACCCTTAGGATTCTGTGATTCTGTGAAAGGCTGCAGATTTGAATAAGGAAAGTAGAATCACAGCATGGTTTGGGTTAGAAGGGACTTTAAAGCTCATTCAGTTCCAACTCCCTGCCATGGGCAGGGACACCTTCCACTACAGCAGCTTGCTCCAAGCCCCATCCAACCTGCCCTTGAACACTGCCAGGGATGGGGCAGCCACAATTTCTCTGGGCAATCTGTTCAAATATGTCAGGTATCCATGAAATGGAGGTAAAAATGTGTTCCACTTCCTAGGGGTGCAGACTGCATGCTCTACACCAGAGAACAGTCTTCCAGCCTTGCTGACAGTCTCCATGGGGCTTTTAGAAATTTCTTATCAATGTACATGCATAGATAGTGCCCTTCCTTCAGCCATCTTTGCATTTCAGGTATGAATGCTGGAAGTTTCTAAGTTTCTACTATTCCTCCTACAAAGTACTTCTTAAACCGGCTTTCCCTTCAGAAGTGAGACAGTTTCCAGTTAAACAAAAGACCTAAGCAGCTTATAGCTTCAGCTGCCACCATTTTATACAATGGAATGCCAATTTTTCATAAAATGATCTGAGGTTATTCAGTGGTGAACAGTATTGATTTCTGTCTGCATCCCTTGCTTGCTTGGTTGCTTCTATAATAATAAAAGCATAATGTATGTTAAACAGTCTTGGCTGATGTTGAAGTTTCATTTTTCCATACTCACTTATAAAGTGCTTGCCGGTTGTCTATGGCAACCAAGTAAAAACTCATGTCCAGGTAGTTAAGTTTTGCTGTAGTGTCTTTGAAACAATTTCATGTTTATTTACAGATGAGAAATCAAAATGATACCCCCTACCCCCAAAACTGAGAGGAAGAGAAGCCTTTCCTGAGAGATTTCTGAGTAGCTGGAGAAGAGGTTTGAGTTGCATCAATTTTTTGCTGTAATTTGTTTCAATTTTTTCTTTACTGTCTCATTTCACACAGAATCACAGAATCACCAGGTTGGAAGGGACCTCTAAGATCATCAAGTCCAACCCATCAAGTCCAACACCACTAGGTAAAATGTCTAAGGTTACAAAACAAACCAAACAAAACTCCAGAATTATCTGTAGAATTTTGGTGAAAAGGACAGAACAGAAAGGGATGTTTTCAAATGTACTGTTTCCTTTGTAAGTAATCATATTTCAGTGAAAGAGAGATGTATCAACACATACCCAAACAATTAACAGCTCTCTGCAGAAGGGATTTGTAATTGGAATTCAGGTTGGATGGAGGAAAAAAAAACAGCTACTATCTCTGCTTAACATTGAAGACTTTACTTAGATACATTTGTTTAGAGGCTGGTTTCCATAGTCTTTACATGTTTTCAAAAAAAAAAAAAAAAAAAATCCAAACCACAGTGCAGTTCAGAGACCTTATATTAGACTTAGGCTACCCTTCTAGTATCTGCGACTCTAACACAAACCCATTAATTAGATGCATAAATAGGATCATAAAATCAAACGCATCAGTTGATTTTTATATGATTTTAACAGTTGTATAATGGCCTAAGATACCCGAGGTATTGTACTGAAAGATGTCCCTCATGAAGATTTATAAGGCCAAAGGCCAAATGTAAGTGACTTCAGCCACTGGAAAATATGTGAATTGCTTTGATTTGTAAGCTTTATAAATGGACAAAGCCAAAGAGAATGTAATTTATACTTAAGCGATGGATCAAAAGGGTGCTTTGAACATGGCCGTAATAGCTAATGATGATAAAGAAGTCAGGGAAATGTTCCCATCATCAGAGAGATTTAATAGATTTCACCCAGTCCTCTTTCTCATCTCCTGTAAAACTCATTTACTAAAGGCTTTCAGTGTGAAATTGCTTGTTTTCTAAATAATAGGGATACAAGATCAAACTATCCTACATGAAGCATGAGATAATGTACCTCAAAATGGAAAACAACAGTAAAATTTATTAATTACACTTTTTCAATCTTCACAGAAAAGCTTTAAATAAATGGATTAATTGAAACTTTGAAAGTAAGTAAAAAATAGCTAGATAACAAAAATAAGGCTAGGCTTCAATGTTTTTACAAACACAATACAACAGCTTTCTGAGATTTGTTATGCAACAGCTCACAGGTCTGAGTTTTGCTCTGAATTGCAAACTCCTGCGGTCTCAAACTTTCAAAGCAGCAAAAAAAAACAAATATGACTTGACTTCATACTGCAATTCACAATTCTGAGCATTTATGGCTTTGATTTATTGAGGCAGCTACACTGACACTACTGCATGAGTTTTCCCAAATTAGTACTTAATCCCTGAGGTATGTGGTACCATATTGCCTTGCCTTCCATCCCTCCATTTTCTTCCTACTAATCCTTCGAATTTTGCTAATTATTGCTGAGGTGAGCAGCTCGAGAGAGGGCGCCTTCAACACCTGAGCAGGGAGAACCTCAGCGTCCTGGAGCCTCACCTCAGAGCAGCCACAGCCACCGAG
>NDXB01000592.1:0-11894 GCA_002631895.1 Agapornis roseicollis | reverse complement strand
CCTCATACAGGAGGCAAATAAAGGACAGACTAAAGGAAGAACCCTTTGTATCCCTGTGCAGAGGTGCCAGTACATCTCCTGCGTAACACACAAACAGGCACTGCGTCTGTGAGGGTGTGGGCTATGGAAAGGGCGCCAGGGGCGGCTGTGCTTGACGGTCAGCTCCATAGGAGTCAGCAATGTGCCCGGGAGGCCAAACGGCCCGCTGTGTCCTGAGGCACATTAGGCACAGTATGCCTGGCCGGCTGACAGAAGGCGCTGAGGCGCCGTCCTCAGCACTGCTGCGGCCTCGCCCCGACTCCTGTGAGCAGCTCNGTTCTACTTCCAAATGAAATGTATCTGAGGGCTGGCAAAGAAAAGGCCAGGACACGCTACTGTAAATAAAGTTCTAGTGTATGCTTCAGCTGTATATGGCTTTTACAGATATTTTTTAGATAGCTAAATTGACTTGTTGCCATTACTGCTTCTTTGCTCAGCTACTAACTTGACTTTGCTGTATAGTTACTGGTGACCAAAGGGAATGAGAGCTGTGGTGGGAAAGGAAAGGAAGATGACCCTAGAGGTCACTGAGCTGGACAAACTGAGCATCTCACACAGCAAACTGCACATTTGCAATGCTGCACTGCGGGACTGAGTCTATTCTGTGCCGTCAGTCTTCCTACAGAGTTTACATGTGATGGGGTAAATTAATTCTCCAAGGCCTGATACTGGAAGCAAGACTTCGAGGTGATTTAATCCTTTGGGATAACAAAGAAATGGGAGAGACTCCACAGCATTCCTAAAAACACCCAACCCAATTTCCCCATTTCCACCTTTTCTTCAAGCCTGGGAACAGGGCTCTGCGGGCAATACGCAGGATGAATGGACTTGGCTGTCTCCTGTCATGCCCACTTACTTCAGTGAGCAGTGCCTTTCTAGTGGAGATCCTTCTTGGTCTGAGTGGGACAGCAGAATAGCATGCTATCCCCTAAGGACCTGAGAGTATATTACATATGCATTCATGGTAATGCAAACTTATCCTCATTGCAGATACCCAGAGGCTTAACATCATTCTCCAGTATTGGCTGTCTAAAACAATGCCAGTGATTAAATCTCCGTTCCCTAATCACACTGTAATATTATCCCTTCTAGGAAAAAGCCATAGCAGTATAAATACTAAAACATAAGCATTTTTATGCTGTTGTAACTGTGCTTACCCAAAAGGAATTCCATTTTTTGACAAAACTGGTAAAATGAGCACTGAAAATGCTCAAAAATCCTTCTAGAAGGTTCCATGTTGTTTAGTAGCAACACAAATTTGCTATGGGAAATAAATAAGCAAATGCCATTCAGACTTTCTCATGTCGTGCTCTGAGCAGATCTGAACAATATGGTTGCTAAACCAAGACATCCTGTTTGCGCAATGTTTCCATCTTGGTGGTGCTTTGTCAGAGGTGAGCAAGCAGTTTCAGAGTACTTCAGAAATACTTCAGTATAGGCAAGTTTTACAGGGAAAAAAAAAAAAAAAAGAAAAAGAAAAAGTTAAAGTCCTTAGCAAGGCTTTTGAGAAGGAGAATCTTGCAGAATAAGCAAATGTTGCATGGTGCTACTGGATATTAGCATGGCTATATGTTAATTTTGAAATAGCGGGCATAAATGTATTTCATGAGCAAAGCTACACAGTTGCCCTCATTAATATGGAAATAATGTGAATAATATGTGAATTAATACAGAGAGAATCCTTTAAAATCTTTCTTCCATGGAAAAGCATGACCCAAAGAGCTTGTCAAGAGCCATGGTCAGTGCATATCAAAATAATATTCTCTAGCACAGGATATGTGATGCATGCAGGAACAGCTTGATTATGCCTGCTAACTCAATTGTCGACATGTGATTAACCCTACAGGGTATTTCATTTTAGGATGGGGATTTTCTCCTCAAGCCCATTTACTTCTCTCCTTCCACTGAAAAGCAGTAAGTTTGGAGTCCTGGAGCCTGTAGCTGCCTACAGAGTCACTGCAGAGGATATCTGCTCAATGCTACCAAATACTAGATGGTGTCTACTAAGAGTACAGAAATGCCATAAAATTATTTCTAAATGCTTTCGAAGTACACATGCCTCATCAAGGTAGTGAGTAAGCTCAGCTGAGAGTCCTACTCAAATACATTTTGTAAATTCAACTTTAACTTACAAGTCTGTATTAGTGTATCATGGGACAAGAGAAAACGCCTGTGCTTCCAAATCCCTCTAAAGAGATAATTTCATAGGGAGGACTGGACCTTGTGATTACTATTTTTATAAATTTGTTTTAATTGGACTGTTCCATGGCAGGGAAGACTTCTTTTCTCAGTGGGGCTCTGTGTACAAGATAACCAGGATTAAAGACCACAACCAGCCATTGAATTAAGAAAATCCCTGAGAAGAGAGAAACAGCTGGAGAGAGGCCAAAATCTCTGCCAAGAGATGCTTCAGCGAGTAAGTGCATTCACTCTGATGAGGGGGCCAGAGGATAGCTCTTGAGAAACAGTTCCTGAATTAGCTTTCAGTCTTGTTATCTGGCAGTGAACTTTACAGCTTTCCAGTGAGAAGCAGGCTTCACAATCCAGCCCAGTGTCTTCTCAGTGATGACATACTGGATGTCACTAGGCTGTATGAGACAGACTGTCAGCTAAGGAAACCCATTAGTGAAGGCTTGAAATCTTCTTTTTCCTCACTGGGTATTGCTTTTGGCATGAGAACAAAAGTGATAGTGCAAAAGAAAGGTTGACAGCAAAGTAATAATGAGAAAAAGGATTAAACCAAGTTTAAGTTTCTAAAAGCGACTAGTTTACGTTAATGGTTTGCTGGGAACACAGAGAAAGTACTGAGCAGTTTACATGGTGGTGAACAACCAAGTATCTAATAGCAGAGAACTGCAAAGGATTTTGTCCTTTCCACTCATTAGCGAAGACTGTTCATGTCTGTGCAGGATAAGGCCTAGCCTGATCTGCTCTTTAAACTCAAGATATCCATTATTTGAGCAGAGAAAGGCATAAGGTTAAAATATCAAGTGAGCCCAACATTTCTTTGAGGTGCCATTTGCTTATTTCTTTTGAAGTCACTTGTGGCTTTTTAGTTAAGTTGTACTCCCCACATTTTTATGTCCTTTTAAATAAAGCACATGTGGCTCTTGGCAATGCAGCTTATATGGTCATAAAATCTGAGTAATCTTGTGCTAAATTCTAATTAAGAAATTTAATTGAGCCTCTAGTTGCTACCCTGTCTATGTGGGCAGCAGCTGGGGACTACCTAATCATTCAGAGATTCATTCACTTTCCTTTTGTTTATGTAAAGAGCTGTACATGACACTGTTCTTTCTTTACGACAAACTCCCTTGAAATATTGGCTAATGAGTGAAAACAGCATGCAAACCTTGTGGCTATTCCTAGACAACCATCTGAGTACTATGTAAGTGATACTGAAGCTCTCTCTTTTTGCCTTAGGTCAAAATCTTTTCTTGTGTCATGCAGAAAAATAGCAACATTCTTTATTCTTGAAAGGCTTTACTATTAGAAAGGCTGAATTGTCAAAAGAAACATTTTATTGTTATAGAGATTTCACCGCTGTTATTTTCCACCATGTTCTTCACTCTGAGACTTTGTTATACATCAAAAGCAAATCCAGTGTCAATCATTTGTCTCTCAGCAGCAGAAAGTGACATCCCTATGAAGATTAGAGCCCTTGAATGAGACTTTGAACTTGCTGTACTGGTAAACATCCAGAGCAGTTTTGCTGCAGTCATTACATATATTCTGGTGTAACTCAGGTCAGGCTCTTTGTACAGTGTCCAGCTTCTTCTGAGAAGGATCAGTTGCACTCCAGTAAATTAAACAGTAACACCAATCATAACCCAGTTGCCCAGATTTTTCTGTTGTCTTCCCCCTGCCAAGCCTATTTAGCCTTGCTTATTTATAATTACAGCATACAACAGCCTGACATCTACCATATTTCATAGCTCTGCATCACAGGTTTGTTAATGGTCCTGTTCTTTTGAAATGGTTTCATCTGATAAGATTATTCTGTTAAGATGGGCTTAACCTTGGGAAAACAAAGAATAGATTGAAATAGAGTTCACCCTTCCTTCCTCTTCCAGTCTACAAATGCAGGCACAGGCAGCACTTCCCTCCCATTTTAAACCACATCATCCTGACAGGAAAATGCCATCTCCCGTTCCACGCGTATTTTCCACGGTGGGGGCGCGGAGAGCTGGTCGGCCTCTGCCACCTGCTGGCAAAGCCTAAAACCTTCAAGACCTTAAATCGGAGGCTGAAGTGTTGTCTTACGCCTAAAACCCGGTGCCTTCAGCTAAAACCATCATCGAACAAAGAGGACAATTTCCTGCTTCCTTTGCTTCTCCCACATTTTTGTCTGCAAAGAACTCTGTCAGAAAAATACCTCCAAAATGAAAACAGTTGTCATTGCACACATACAGTGCTTTTGCAGCACGGTGGTAGGGAGGAGGGATGGCACATCAGAATTGGCTCCACCCAACTTGAATCTCTACTCCTTGTGCAGCAGAACCTTATGAAATAGGTTTCGCCTCCTCTCGTCTCATTAGGCTACGAAGTAACTGCGCGCTGTTCAGAAGCGCAGCCTGGCGATGCGCGGGCGAAGCAAGGTTTTTCTGATCGGTCTTAGAGCGTACTTCCAGAACAGTTTTCCAAGCGGGGAGCGGATCTGTGTGGGGTCACCTCCCTTTTCCTCTTGCGGAGCGGGGAAGGGAAGGAGCCTGGCATGTTTTCGGTGGGATGACGGTAAAACGTGCGACCTTTCCCTGTACACAGCCACACAACCAAAACTCCCCCCCGCTGGGCGGACGTTTCCTCCTTCCCGCGATCCCATTCCGCACCCACAAGCACAGGCCCCGGCGGAAGCGTCCCGATGGGGCGGGGCTGTACAGCGCAGGCGGCCATGGCGGCGGGCAGCGCGGCGGAGCGGCGGCGGCGGCTCAGCCGGCTCTCGGCGTTGTCCGTGTACCGGCGGGCGGCCGGGGCCGGGCAGCCCGAGCGTCCCCGTGCAGGCGGCAAGTGGGCCAAGGCGCGGCCGAGGCGCGGCGGGGCGGGAGGCAGCGGTCCGGATCGCAAGGCCTCGCCTGAACCGAATGCCTCCGCTCCTGTCATCCGCGTGGAGCGGGCCAAGACGCCTGCCCACAGCCCTGAAGCGAAGCGGCAGCGCGGAACAGCGGAGGGCTCGGGAGAAAGCGGCGGCGGGGCGGGAGGCGGCGGTCCGGAGCCCAAGGCCCCACCTGCACCGAGTGCCTCCGCTCCCGTCAGCCGCGTGGCGCGGGCCAAGGCACCTGCCCACAGCCCTGAAGCGAAGCGGCAGCACGGGACAGCGGAGGGCTCGAGAGAAGGCGGCGGCGTGGCGGGGCTGCTGCGGCGGCTAGGGCAGCTGAACGACAGCCGCCAGCGGGCGGCGGAGCTGTTCCGGTGGCTGCTGGCCCCGGTATCGCCGGCAGAGTTCGTGAGGCGGCACTGGGAGCGGGCGCCGCTGCTGCTGCGGCGGGGAGACCCCGGCTACTACGCGGGGCTCTTCTCCACGGCCGAGTTCGACGCGGCGCTGCGGGGCGGCGGGGTGCACTTCGGGACACACCTGGACGTGACCAGCTACGCCGAGGGGGTGCGGGAGACGCACAACCCATCTGGCCGGGCCCTGCCCGCAGTCGTGTGGGACTTCTACCAGAACGGCTGCTCCCTGCGGCTCCTCAGCCCCCAGACGTTTTCCGACACCGTCTGGCACTTCCTCTCCATCCTGCAGGAGCACTTCGGCAGCATGGTGGGGGCCAACACATACCTCACGCCGCCGGGGATGCAGGGCTTCGCCCCACACTACGATGACATCGAGGCCTTCGTGCTGCAGCTGGAGGGCAAGAAACACTGGTGTGTCTACAGCCCTCGGGTGGACGCTGAAGTGCTGCCCCAGTTCTCTAGTGCAAACCTCACGCAGGCTGAGCTTGGTGAGCCTATGCTGGAGACAGTGCTGGAGGCCGGGGACCTGCTGTACTTCCCCCGTGGCTTTATCCACCAGGGCAACTGCCTTCCTGATGCACACTCCCTCCACATCACTGTGTCTTCCTACCAGAGGAACTCCTGGGGTGACCTCCTGGAGAAACTCCTGCCAGCTGCCCTGCACATGGCCCTGGAGGAAGACGTGGAGTTCCGGCAAGGGCTTCCCATGGACTACCTGGGATACATGGGGGTTGCCAACTCAGACAAAATTGATGCTCGCCGAACAGCCTTCATGGAGAAGGTGCAGAGCCTGATAAAGAAACTTGTTGACTATGCACCCATTGATGCTGCTGTGGATCAGAGAGCCAAGTCGTTTCTTCATGACTGTCTCCCACCAGTGCTTACACAAAGTGAAAAGCTGCAGAGTGTATATGGCTTCCCAGCCAGGTGGCAAGACGGAGGGCCCTGCAATGTTGATATTCTGATAACAAAAGACACAGAAGTCCGTCTCCTCCACCATGGCATCATTAGATTGTGTAATGAAGAAGCAGGGCTGATGCTGTATTACACGACAGAAAACTCAAGAGTGTACCACAAGGAAGAACCCAAGTTTCTTGAGCTAGGTCCCGAATACATAGACAGCATTGAATTTCTGCTGTCTTCCTATCCAAACCACATCAGTGTGGATGCCCTTCCATGTGAAACCTTGGAGGACAAGATATCCCTAGCCACGCTCCTGTTTGAGAAGGGCATTCTGACTACAAAGAAGCCTCTGGTACAAATATGACTTTTTTTTTTTTTTAGCAAAATAAATATACATTTGTTTAGAAAGTGTTCTGTCTCATTCTTGCCTTATGCCTGCTAGATGTGAAGCAGCAGTTCAGATCGCAGTATCTCATCTGGGGGCAGAAGGGCTTTGGTGTCGGTAGAGAAGTCGGATGTTCTCATTAAAATGGGAGTGATTCTACATGGCTGAGTGGCTAGAGAAAGGAAGTGCTTAAATTTTTATTTTTTCCTTTCAATAGCTGTATTGCTATGCTCTAGGTAACTTCAGGAAGCTAGTGAACTGTCTCGCAGTCATCTGTGTTTACACAGTGTTGTAATGCAGCCTGCCCTACTGCAGGAAGTACTCACTCATAGGCAAATGTGATGATCACTGTTCTGTGTGCCTGCGCTGTACTGCATGACACATACAGTGTGCCCTTCAGGCCTGTGCTGTGCTGCAAACACCTGTTGGCCATGGGAAAAATTCAGCCAACTCTTCCAAAAATGGAGGTGGCAGGCAGGTCCTGCTCAGTGACAGTGATTACACCACCTGCACAGCCATGTCCTCGCTGAGCAGTGCAGCAAGATGTTCTCTTGTGAATGTGAGCTGGTACCTTTGAAATGCTTCAGGATCTGTCTCATCATTTTCAGTCTGATAATTGCAAGTGATAGAATAAGCTCTCCCACTGGTTTTCCCACAGCAGCCCCTAGTAAGGAAATTATTAGTCCTTTCAAGTTAAATGGTTGTCGTGGTTTAAGCCTAGCCAGTAACTCAGAACCACACAGCCGCTTGCTCACTTCCTTTTTTTTTCCCCACTCTGGGCTGGATGGGTAGGAGAATCAAAAGAATGTAAATCCAATAGGTTGAGATAAGAACAGTCTGATAATTAAATAATAATAATAATAATAATAGAGGAAATAACAAGGGAAGAGAATATAAAACCTAAAAAGGGAAGAGGAAAAAAGCTCCTGAATGATAAACACAAGTGATGCACAACATAACTGCTCACCAACTGCAGACCAATACCTGGTGCAACTTGAGCAGTGATCTGGCTCTTCCAGGCAACTCCCCCCAGTTTATATGCTGGGCATGATGTGCTGTGGTACAGAATACCCTTTTGGCTAGCTCAGATCAGGTGTCCTGTCTCTGCTCCCTCTTGACTTCTTGTGCCCCTCACCACTGGCAGAGCAGGAGTGACTGAAAAGTCCTTGATCCAGGTAAGTATTACTTAGTAACAACTAAAACCATGGGTGTGTTTTTTCTCAGACTAACACCAAAACACAGCAATGCACCAGCTACTAAGAAGAAAAGTGACTGATAGCTGAACCCAGGACAACAATGTATCCTCCAGTACAGGGTTTTCACACTAGGTGCAAAAAGTTTCATATCAGGATGTAACAAGTTAGATGTATACACACCTGGCTGTGTGGCCAGGTCTCATACTGACAAGCCTCAGCTATACTGTACAATGCTGTTTTATCATTGCAGTCATCAGGTGACGGATATTCTGTCTTCAAAGTCTTCCAAAGCCATGCTCACAAGGAGCAGGCTGCATTACACTGTGCTCCTCTGAGCTGCTGGGTCATCAGGGGTTTGTGAGATGGCACCCATGCACCATCAGAGTCCCTGGGGACCCCTTTGCTTTCTGAATCATACAATTTATTCCAATTGCAAGAATGGTTAATAGAATCATAGAAAGGTTTGTGTTGGAAGGGACCTTAAAGCTCATCTAGATCCAACCTCCCTGCCATGGGCAGGGACACCTTCCACTAGACCACGTTGCTCCAAGCCCCATTCAGCCTGGCCTTGAACACTGCCAGGGATGAAGCAGGCACAGCTTCTCTGGGCAACCTGTGCCAGGGCCTCACCACCCTCATAGTGAAGATTTTTTTCCCTAATATCTAAACTAAATCTACCCTTTTTTTTTTAGTTTAAAACCATTCTCCCTTGTTCTGTCACTACATGCCTTTATAAAACATCCCTCTCCAGATTTCTTGTAGATCCCGTTTAGGCACTGGAAGGCTGTTATAAGCTCTCCCTGGAACCTTCTCCAGGCTGAGCAAGCACAACTCTCAGCTTGTCTTCATAGGAGAGGTGCTCCAGCTATCACCAGTGGCTGCACAGAAATGCTATTGCCACGTTCATCCTCTAATCTCTCTGTCCACTCATTATTACCAGATAATCAGCAGTCCTCACTGCACCATTCATTCCCCTTGTGGAAAAATCACTGTTGGGAGGGGAGGGAGAGTAAATTGGAGGTAACTGGGGTCTAACAGAAGTTGTAGTCTTATTGAAACCTTGTTAAAGTAAAATACAGTTGCCACTTTCAGACCAGTTGGTATGCATGGAATCTACTCCACCATGGTTCTCTAAGCAACACAACCTGCTATCCTAGAGGAGCAATGGAGGGTGGGGTGGAGTGGAGTGGAGATACCACAGCCAGGTACTCCCTGCAGGACTGGGAACTTGATGGTACCATACAACTGATGAGCCACACAGCAGCTGTCTAATGGGAAATATAAGAGAATATGTCCATTGCAGAGCCAGCAACTGTGACAAAATAATTTTCCTTAGGAGAACCTTGCTCATTATAATCTCATAATAGTAACTAACACACACTTCCATCCCGAAGTTACCCAACTCCAAGGTAAGAACACCCTTCACTGTGCATGTCCTTGTGCAGGCCTTTGACACTGTCTCCCATAGCATACTCCTGGAAAAGCTGGCAGCTCACGGCTTGGACAGGAGCACTCTTTGCTGGGTCAGGAACTGGCTGGATGGCCGGGCCCAGAGAGTGATGGTGAATGGTGTTGCGTCCAGCTGGCGGCCGGTCACCAGTGTTGTCCCTCAGGGGTCTGTGCTGGGACTGGTTTTGTTCAATATTTTTATTGATGACATGGATGAGGGTATTGAGTCCTTCATCAGTAAGTTTGGAGACGACACCAAGCTGGGAGCTTGTGTCGATCATNCGCCTGCCCACAGCCCTGAAGCGAAGCGGCAGCGCGGAACAGCGGAGGGCTCGGGAGAAAGCGGCGGCGGGGCGGGAGGCGGCGGTCCGGAGCCCAAGGCCCCACCTGCACCGAGTGCCTCCGC
Source organism: Agapornis roseicollis (assembly GCA_002631895.1). Lineage (NCBI taxonomy): Eukaryota > Metazoa > Chordata > Aves > Psittaciformes > Psittacidae > Agapornis > Agapornis roseicollis. Next base: position 2,068 of record NDXB01000592.1, on the reverse strand, counting down.
TCCCGTCAGCCGCGTGGCGCGGGCCAAGGCACCTGCCCACAGCCCTGAAGCGAAGCGGCAGCACGGGACAGCGGAGGGCTCGAGAGAAGGCGGCGGCGTGGCGGGGCTGCTGCGGCGGCTAGGGCAGCTGAACGACAGCCGCCAGCGGGCGGCGGAGCTGTTCCGGTGGCTGCTGGCCCCGGTATCGCCGGCAGAGTTCGTGAGGCGGCACTGGGAGCGGGCGCCGCTGCTGCTGCGGCGGGGAGACCCCGGCTACTACGCGGGGCTCTTCTCCACGGCCGAGTTCGACGCGGCGCTGCGGGGCGGCGGGGTGCACTTCGGGACACACCTGGACGTGACCAGCTACGCCGAGGGGGTGCGGGAGACGCACAACCCATCTGGCCGGGCCCTGCCCGCAGTCGTGTGGGACTTCTACCAGAACGGCTGCTCCCTGCGGCTCCTCAGCCCCCAGACGTTTTCCGACACCGTCTGGCACTTCCTCTCCATCCTGCAGGAGCACTTCGGCAGCATGGTGGGGGCCAACACATACCTCACGCCGCCGGGGATGCAGGGCTTCGCCCCACACTACGATGACATCGAGGCCTTCGTGCTGCAGCTGGAGGGCAAGAAACACTGGTGTGTCTACAGCCCTCGGGTGGACGCTGAAGTGCTGCCCCAGTTCTCTAGTGCAAACCTCACGCAGGCTGAGCTTGGTGAGCCTATGCTGGAGACAGTGCTGGAGGCCGGGGACCTGCTGTACTTCCCCCGTGGCTTTATCCACCAGGGCAACTGCCTTCCTGATGCACACTCCCTCCACATCACTGTGTCTTCCTACCAGAGGAACTCCTGGGGTGACCTCCTGGAGAAACTCCTGCCAGCTGCCCTGCACATGGCCCTGGAGGAAGACGTGGAGTTCCGGCAAGGGCTTCCCATGGACTACCTGGGATACATGGGGGTTGCCAACTCAGACAAAATTGATGCTCGCCGAACAGCCTTCATGGAGAAGGTGCAGAGCCTGATAAAGAAACTTGTTGACTATGCACCCATTGATGCTGCTGTGGATCAGAGAGCCAAGTCGTTTCTTCATGACTGTCTCCCACCAGTGCTTACACAAAGTGAAAAGCTGCAGAGTGTATATGGCTTCCCAGCCAGGTGGCAAGACGGAGGGCCCTGCAATGTTGATATTCTGATAACAAAAGACACAGAAGTCCGTCTCCTCCACCATGGCATCATTAGATTGTGTAATGAAGAAGCAGGGCTGATGCTGTATTACACGACAGAAAACTCAAGAGTGTACCACAAGGAAGAACCCAAGTTTCTTGAGCTAGGTCCCGAATACATAGACAGCATTGAATTTCTGCTGTCTTCCTATCCAAACCACATCAGTGTGGATGCCCTTCCATGTGAAACCTTGGAGGACAAGATATCCCTAGCCACGCTCCTGTTTGAGAAGGGCATTCTGACTACAAAGAAGCCTCTGGTACAAATATGACTTTTTTTTTTTTTTAGCAAAATAAATATACATTTGTTTAGAAAGTGTTCTGTCTCATTCTTGCCTTATGCCTGCTAGATGTGAAGCAGCAGTTCAGATCGCAGTATCTCATCTGGGGGCAGAAGGGCTTTGGTGTCGGTAGAGAAGTCGGATGTTCTCATTAAAATGGGAGTGATTCTACATGGCTGAGTGGCTAGAGAAAGGAAGTGCTTAAATTTTTATTTTTTCCTTTCAATAGCTGTATTGCTATGCTCTAGGTAACTTCAGGAAGCTAGTGAACTGTCTCGCAGTCATCTGTGTTTACACAGTGTTGTAATGCAGCCTGCCCTACTGCAGGAAGTACTCACTCATAGGCAAATGTGATGATCACTGTTCTGTGTGCCTGCGCTGTACTGCATGACACATACAGTGTGCCCTTCAGGCCTGTGCTGTGCTGCAAACACCTGTTGGCCATGGGAAAAATTCAGCCACCTCTTCCAAAAATGGAGGTGGCAGGCAGGTCCTGCTCAGTGACAGTGATTACACCACCTGCACAGCCATGTCCTCGCTGAGCAGTGCAGCAAGATGTTCTCTTGTGAATGTGAGCTGGTACCTTTG
>NDXB01000591.1:59430-92046 GCA_002631895.1 Agapornis roseicollis | reverse complement strand
AGTCAAAACACAGCTACTAAAGAGAAGAAAAACTGACTGCAACTGCTGAACCCAGGACAGAGCTCCATAGACCCAGGATAGCTATAAGACACAGAGGGTGGAAGATTTATTATTTCTCTTGATACTTTAGCAATGATGTTATTTATCTGCCAAATGACAGCCCTCTTGGTAGCAAGGATTTCATGTTCCACCAGACTGCCATTTGAAGTAGCCTGTAAAGTTTGCAATCTGCTATGCAAATAAGAGAAGGGGAGGAAAGTTTGTTCAGGAACAGCTGTAACCCCTGAAGAGCAAAACAAAGTCCACTCTGGCAAGGAGCTGCCCTTCTGAGTCCAGCCACTTCAGTCTGCATAGCAGACTGATAACTTCTCTTCCACCTCCTCCAGAAGGTCTCTATTTTACCGTGCTGGCACCAAAGAGGAGCAGAAGGCATTAACTGAGAAGCAAGCAAGGTCAAAGATGATTGTTTTGAATGAGCTGAATGATCAAACTGTGCTGCAAGCTAAATTCAGGTTAGTGTAATAGATCCCTTGAACTACACCACTTTTTCATGTCGTTCCTCAGGCTGCCAAAGCCTGAGGCCTCTGTTGCTGAGGCACATACAGTGCTGGATTGCTCATACCTCTGTTGTACTAATTATTTTTGTCCAGCTGCTGCAGAAAACATCTACAGACTGTGACAGTCTGGGTTGTCACATCAACAGACAAGGTATCAGGAAAAGGCAGCTTTCATCCCATGGATCTCCAAACACCCCAGAGACAGAGATTAAAAAGTTCAGTCAGGAGAAAAGCTCCCATCTTGTCATGAGTGCTACAGCGTTGGCCTGTGGATTTTCCACCATTAGTGAGAGGAGGCAGCAGGAAAGGCTTGTCCTTGCTTCAGGGGAATAAGGAAAGCACTGTGTGTGAGGAGATGCAACAGCTGGTGGGAGTGAGAACAGAGGGTCTGTAAAACATGGGAGATGCCCTGTTCTGCTGGATGCTGTACCCAGTCCTCAGACAGTTACATGAGGAGAGAGCCATGCCCACCCACAGCCAGCATCAAGGGTGTTCAAGGGTCATGCTCTTGCCCAGCTGAGCACTGACCCTTCCTGCAGCTCCTGCAGGGTTTCCCTTTTCAGTTCTGCTGCCCTGAGGCAGAGGGGCACCAGCTGCTGGACAGGCAAAGCCCTCTTCAAGGCTGGCCTCATCTACATGCAAAGTTAGACACGAGTGACACTGCCTGGGGACCTGTTAAACTCTTTACTTTTTCTTCTAATCTATCAGAAGACTTTGCAAAGGTATCTTTGAATGCAGCAGAAATGCCTGCTATTCTCGGACCTTACTAGTGTCCTTAGCTCCTGTAAATTACAAGAAGGGTGAGTGACACAGAGTGTGGATTATCTTCTAAAGAGGCTTTTTATTATTGCAGTGCCAAGCTAGGAGACAGCATGAAAAGAGCAGAGCAGGCAGTGACTATTATTTGAGTTGTTGTGCTGTTCAAGGCTTGAAAAGGGTTGCTCTAAGCCACTGTCAAATGATTCTTGCTTTCAGTATGGCTGAGTGGATATTCCCTAGTATAGGGTTGCTGTGCTGAATCCAGCCCTAAGCCTTTGAGAACTGGGTTGCAGTGCAGTGTGACACGCAGCTTTATTCTACATGGGAATATCAAGACAGGAGTAGCTTAGAGAAAAAAACAGGTCACAGTATTTCTATTTTAAGTACTTGTCAAGAAATAAAGAGGTGCAGCTCAGTTTTCCAACATTTGTGAGGAGTGTCACGGTGATGGTGCCAGGGCTGAATTTGCAGTCTCAACTCCAGGGCACCCTCTATGAGGAGAGGCCACCCCGGCTGCCCTGTGGTGCTACCAGCAGCCCAACCACTCACAGGCTCCCACACCCAGAGTGTTTGCTTCCCAGGGAGTAGAAGTGTACTTAGGAAAATGTTCACAATAGCTAAGAAATGCTCTTACAGTTTTTGCTTTGTTGATGCTACATATCTGCCAGGCTGCTCTGGAATAAAATAAAGCACAGTATCAGATCAAATTTACTAATAGCAAAATCCTATTAACTCTGCATTTTCTCACCATACAAAGGCTAGTCATGGGATCCTTGGTAACAGTAGTCTCATTCTGCAAAGCAGATCCTATTTTACATTCTTGGGGCCAGACAGCTGATGTAAGTGTATCTCCAAGTTGTAGCTACCCTGATTTATACTAGCTGCAATGCTGACCCTTCTGTTAATTGCACATGTTACAATTCTGTGGAATTTCTCTTGCCACAGACTACAATAAAAAAAACATTTTCTGGTGGTGAAATGTCAGAAAAAAGATCTGAGATGCACCAATGTTTGTGATTATGGTTATGCTTTAAGAATGATTTTGTCCTTCTACAAATATAACATATGTGGTCTGCCTAGGAGTTTTGAGCAAAAATGCTTGTGCACAATGACTACAAATAAAACAACAAACTGTTTCCAATTCTAACCACAATTGTTATTCCTGACTTTAAATTTGTCTGTCTGCATGCAGTTCATCCTCCCAGGAGTTGTGATGATTACCTGCCTATTTTTTTCACTCACAGCTTGTAAGACCATCCCCAGGGCAATGCCTGTTAATTTCTAATTCAGCCTGGTTTAACTAGCCCAGTTGTTCAGCAGCCCTCAGACAGACAGAACTAGATTTCTGGACTTGCTTTTCCTCAAGTCAGCTGCAATCAGGCTGAAGGTGAAGAGCCTGTGATCAGTTAAGTATAATATCAATTCATCAGCCTGCACCTGCAGCCTTCTTAGAGCTAGATGGTTTGGCAGATGAAGACAAGTCCTTGGTGGCAAGATGGGCAAACAGCTGCTCAGGCTTGTACAGAGCAGCTCATCTTCTGAGCCTGGACTGGTCTAGTTTTTCACTGAGCACTGTCATCATTTCAACCTCATCTGCTGTTCCCATGAGAAATGCTGAACCAACAGTCTGGGGAGCAGACCCTGCAACGGGCAGCAGCAGGACAAGCACCCTTGGCCTGCCTGGCCTGGAGGGCTTGTCCTGAGGCCAGCCATGGTGGGCCGCCCTCCAGACTATTTGCTTGTGAGGAGCTATGCAACAGCCTATGGCAGTGCTGGGCCACCCAGGAGGAGACCCTGCAGTACACTTTACTGCAGTACACTTTACTGCAGTACATTTTACTTACTTGAGGCTGTTTCCCTTACTCTGACCTTACCAGTGAGCATTTCCAGTAATCACCAAACATCTCTTGTAACACTACCAAGGGAGTGGCAGAAGCAGACCCCTTGTGAAACACACACACATTCATTAAATCTTCACACAGAGAAGAGCTAAACTCAGCAGCAGTGATTACCACTTAAGATTTCCTCCCTGGCTTTCTATCTCGGTGATATGTAATGAAATGAGACTTTGTAAAACATAAGGAAAATAATTAGATCCCTTAAGTTTTTGCATCTAAATTGATGCAGACATTATAAATAAGTATTAGTCTAAGAACTCCACAGGCATCTGCAATTTCAGAGCCACTTCAGATTTTACAAATCACAGAATCTATTCTGGATTTTCATCGGCAGTATTAACATTGATGTCTTACTAAACTTCCATCGAGATGCATAAAGGAATAAATTTAATATTCTTTCTCCCTGTTTTGGGTTTTAGTCCCTCCATCATGCTGCATCATGCTGCATGGAGGTATGATTTATTTGTCCTTGCAAGAACCTATAATTAAAGTACAGATTGATTACGCAATGTCTGACATAGCTGCAGACTCTATGCATTGCAAGTTGGTTTTGAACCTAGGGAGTATGACACAGCTGAGGCTGCATATGGTTTAGTGTTATATAGGAGGAATTTATGGGAGATACTTGGAAGCAGAAATCAGATTAAAAGAGAGAATTATATTTTGCTTGCCTAAATGTGAACATAAATAAGGCTGTACATAGATTTTCTGCATTAGTCAAGGAAAAGGATTATGAACACTTCCTCTAAGCGATGGTATTATTAAATGTTCACTTGACATGGGAAAAGCTTTATTCTGTGATTTATAAAACAATGACATAGTTATTAGGCCAAACTGACCTTTATTACTTCAAATGTTTGTCACATGCATGGAAAATCATTAGAACACAATTGGAAATGGAGGATTCAATTGGCATGTGAATAGCTCTGAATTTCCTCTTTGGGGTAAAGTTTCAAAAAATGCCATGGAGTGTAGTCAATTTAACATCAGGACTAACCCATCAATAAAGCAGAAATAGGACTCGTTCAGGCACTGCAAACACATTTGAACATGGAAAGATATTTCAGCCTCAGGCTTCAAAAAAAATGCTTACATAGGATGGAGAGAAAATGGCTGTAAAATGTCAGCTACCTTGATGGTCTTTTATTAAGTGAAGAAGTAACATGAATCTGCTTTGCCTACAGATCTGGATTTACCTGTCATAGGAAATGACAGAAAGCCTTTGCTGGGAGTTATTAAAAAAATATTGGAGGCTGAATTCAGTCCTTTTCCTGTCCAACTCTTGCTGAGAATTTATAAGCCAGCATTGTTCACATCTGCTTATAGGGAGCACACCAGAGGAGCATGTGATCCAGCTGTTGCTATGGTATCTAGTGGGATTTTAAGAGAACTACAGAAGAAACAGTGGCAAGAATCCTTGCAGCTGACACCTGAGTTAAAGGGACATTGCCAAAAATGATGAGTTTAGCAGACTTCATGTTTATTTGTCAGATTTTTCTGCAGGAATTGAGTATTAAGCAATCCAGTGAGAATTAACAGGAGGAAAGGATAATGACACCGATAATACTGTCATGCATTTTCTTTTTAAATGCCTTCTTAATTTAGCAAAATGACATCAACTTCAAACTGAGCTCTGAAAACATTCAGCAAGCTTAGCTCATCATCAGTGCAAGAGATACACCAATGCCTAGGCAAGGGTTCAACAACCTTGAACTAACCTTTCCTTGTCTCCCTGTCAATCCTGCCAGACTACAGGTAATAGAAAGACATCAAAACCTCATTCCCCAGATACCTTCCAAAGTAATACTGCTCACCCTAATGCCCTGCTGCTGCATTATGCATAGAGCCTATCATAAAACACATGCAGTTTGAGGTAGATACAAAAATCTGCTTGAGGGACCATTTTCCCATCTTCTTCTTCAGACTGAGGTTTTCCACGAGCTGCAACTAATAAGCAACACAATTCTATTTAGTGTTTGTCTGGCTGAGCACAATACTCAGCCTTTTGTGAGCCAGCCAGCAATTTGGAGCCTGCAAAGCCTCGGGAGACTGGGCTTTCCCCCTGTTTCTGCTGGTACTTCCCTTCAGTGGGCTGCTCAGAAATACTGGGATTACTGTTCTGGCTCTGTTGCGTGCCTGTGGCCAGCCAGGCTCAAGCCTGTGCTAATCAGTTTTGTGAAAGTGAAAACAACACACTACACATGGAGTGTGCCTTGCTCTGGGGCCTGGCAGATATCCATGGATAAAAGAGCACCTATCTGAGATGATGTTACATTTGGTCATATAGTGGCTGTGAAGCAGCTGTCCCTGCTCCTGGGGAAGTTTTCTGTTTCTGCCATCCCATCCTTGAAGTTTCAGGGCTCCTTTATAAACTTGTGCATTAGCCTGCAGCCACCAAACGTTCTCTAAGTTGGAGGGACTCTGAGCCAAAAGCCCAGCAGCTGCCAGAGCAATGAGCACCCAGGGAGCTCAGTCCATGCCGTCTTGCTGTACTCACATGCCCAAGGGCATGACTCTCCATGATGAATGCCTGTCCTTCCCATCTGCCATGATGTGGCTGTGGGTGACTGTAGAAGCACACAGGAGAGCTTACAGAACTTGCCTCTGCACAGTGGCCTGGCTGGTTCTTGGGCAACTGGTATACCAGCAGGTGCCAGTGTCCCCAAGCTGGGAAGAGCTGAGGTTTGGGATTTCACCTATTTGTGGATGAAGCTTCAATTGAGCATTAGCCTTGATAATGACCACCCCTGACTGTCATGTTCACTGTGTAGCTACAGAACTACTGCGTGTTCCTTGCAAAGACAGAGGACCAAACATGATGCTAATGAAAGAACTTTCATTAGAACATTTTCGTTCTGTGTTGAATGAAAATGATCAAGGACTCTGCTTTCCTGAATTTAACATGGAGAGTTTGCTCTGCTGAAGCTACAAGAGGGCTTAAAGATGTATTTCTTCTCCCTGGTTGCTTTTGAATATTATAGACTTCATGAATTAATCAGGAGAATACTTGGTGTAGTAGGTGGAGATCTGAGAGGCTGTTTATGTTCAGCAGAAACACAAAAAGCTTTGTAAAACTAATCTATAAAACACAGACTTGCAAGAATCGCATGCAGTTTAATAGCTTACTTATATAACTTGATAAAATATGCATAATCCAATATTATATAGCTTTTTATAGCCCCTGACAGAATATTAATCATTTAAGATTTTTTTTTTTCAGCCACAAACCTCTTGCCGTGACCCAGTCAAATATTTTCATCCTAGAATGTATTACCCTGCAAACCAAACCAGGAGACATCCCACTTTCCACAAGTATTCCTGCTACACACATGTGACCGAACAGCAGGGATGGGCTAAGAGCTTGGATAAGAAGAAGTGGCTCTCATATGCTTCCAAGATATCTCTTATAATTGGCCTCTGAAAGTTCATCTGCTAATTCCACAGTAGAGGATGCCTGTAACTTTTAGTAACACAGAAAGAAGCACTTCATGGCAACACTCCTCAGGTCAGGAGCGCCAACAAGCCAGCTTATCAAAATGCTGATAAAGAAGCAACAGCAAATAAGTTTGGAAACTTCTGCTGAAGGACAGCTCAGTGCGTTGGTGAATGGAGTGAGTGGAAGGCCGGAAACTGCAGTTAGCAAGGCTCCTGCCTGAATTGTGTTTGCCCCTGACCATTCCACCTCTCTTCCAATGTGTCTGGCACTAAACCTTTGTTTGCAAGCCTCTTCCTGTTGATTCCCACAGGATGCTTATGTTAGTCGTTTTCTTTGTCATCTAGAGCAAGCTCACTATCTTCTTTCAGAAAGGGAGACCTTTGCTAGGGACTATACTGGAGGAGGAATTTGTCCCTGATACCCAGTTCTTGTTTTTCTGTTTTATACAGAAACTACTTAAGTGCACCGTCTATTGGCATCACAAGTGACTATTTCCAGCCTACCTTTTTTCTCCTTTGTCTACGTACTCTTGCATCTTCATCTTGGCTTTCTTTGCCTAAAATTTTCAACAAGCCGAAGTGCTTTTCAATAAACAAAAAAGCTATTTAAACCATGAGAATTTTCTCTGCCTTCTCCTGTACATCCCATGGACATCTTCTCTCACATCCTCTACACCTTTGCATTTGCCTTTGTGTGCTTCTGCTTCTCAGCCTGTGTACATACTGGTGTGATCTCACCTCTGCTGCAGTCCTTAGTCATTTCCTCCTGCCCCTTGCAATCTCATTTCCTTCATTCCCTAGCTGTCAGCTCTTTATATCTCTGTAGGTCCCTATTGCCATTCCTACATATACAGCTGGAGGTTATAGATAATTCCATCAGCTTCTGAGTGGCTGTTCAGCTGCAGAGATCCCAGTCTTTCATTATTCCAATGGGCATGTGGAATAGAAACATACAGAAATAGGAGAATATGGAGGTCTAGGTTGGCATGAGCAAATGAGTCAATGGTCATGCCCTGTATGTCCCCATATTTACTCTCATGTCAATTTTAAATACCTACTCACTTAGAGACCACAGATATTACTCTCAATAACCTATTTGCTTAGAAAATACCTTCTGTAGTCTCAGTGCTGTTGTGAACATTGCTCAGTTACCATGAATTATTTCCTTAGTTACATTTTATTAAGATTCCCAGAGTGTCTTGAGTGTGAGATAGGTTCCCAGGAATTAAAGATTAATACCATCAAGGTTTCCCTGGAGATTTCAAAACACTAAAGGGCAAATTGCTGGTCTATAGAAGGCAAATTCCTGCTACGGCAATGTGTTCACAGCTGTTATGAAGGGAGGCAAAGCCTTGCTAAGTGAGGTCAGTAAACTAGACAGTAAATCAAGTTTATGAAAGTCATGACTGGTGGGACTGCATTAAAATGTTATCTGGGAAATGTATGACAGCCATGGATGAAATAACTTTTGTCTCAGGAAGGCAGGTAGGAGCTGATTGATTTAATCTGCTGAGAAGCAGGAAAGAAACACTGAATATTGATACTTCGGGAACTGTCTATGGGCTAACTGACAGTGAGAGTCAGAGGCCACACAATGTGTAGTGACAACACACAGAGCTCTGTTTAAAAGTTCTTATGTGACACAAATGGAAATGAAGTTTTGTGAAGAGGCTTGTTCTTCTGAAAAATGCCACTATTTCTTTTCTGTGTTTTATACTTTCTAGAGCTCATAGTGTGTTTTGTTTCCCAAATGTACCTACCTATCGCCCAGTGAGAAGGAGTATATTTCTTTCGATACAGAAAGCAGGTGATTCAAGAATGGATTCTGAGCATGATGGCAGGGAAGTTAAATTTGTTTAATCTTTCTACCAACTTTCACATATGGCTTTCAGAATCAGCTCAACTAAGCATATACTTCTGTTTGGAACCTAAATTTGTTAGTTCAATTTATAATAACTAATGTTTAGAAAGATAAATAATGCAGTTAGTAAGTCCAATTATTCTCTTTATGAATATGCTAAACAGTCTGCAAATCTGGTAACTGAATGTGGTGATTTACTCAAAAAGTATGTGGGCAGCTGGCTGGTTTATCAGAAACAAATGATCCTTCCCCAGTACTTGCTAACTTCCTCTGAAAGCTGTAACTGTTGCTGTTTTGCAGAGAGATGCTCTGAATACAAAGAACAAAGTATTAAATGGCTGTGTTCCAAACACACATGGCTGTGGCTTTGTTATGACCTAACTACATGCTGTGTGAGGCAGCATTTGTAAGGAGCAGTAATGACTTTTATTAGGCCAATATAATCGGAAAATCAGGCAAGTTTTCTTTATGTCCAGAATAAAAGCAGTTGCCTTCAAAGCTAAACAGAGATTGAGAACAATTACTATTAATTTAATTTTCAAACCCCCATAAAGTTCTTTGTTGGAAGTTGCCTTAGGATTTGCAGCTCCCTAACAGAGAAAATTTGAGTGTCTGCCTGGTTTTTCTGCATGCGCCAGTTTTGCTGCCTGGCAGCTGCTTTCATCTGCAGGCATTAATAGCACACACACATGGTATGCTTTTTTACAACGACCAGTTATTGTACATCATAAGGTACAACACGTATTCAACTGACACAAGAGTACTGTGGTTCCAACTCCAAAGAACTCTTCCTTACAGCCTATGGCTATGAGTAAACTACCTTTGTCAGCTGGGTTTGAGTACAGGCTTGTTCCCCTAGCTGAGTCCTGTGAAAATCTATAGAAACCTACAGAAACAAGACCAAACTGGAAGGAGCACAAATGAGAAGAGGAAAAGGGGGGATAAAACCTGTTTCTTCCCTGGAGGGTGCCTGAAGTGCACTACCATGGAGAGTTCACTATGTAAATACAGACATTTCAAAGATGTTACCTGTTGCCCTCAGTTACTGGAAACCCTTTCTGAAGTAAAGGAGTCATCCAGCCTAAAAGCATTAACACTGGCAGATCCAATCCAAGTTCTTTGATGAAATAGTGACAGCCCAAAATATTACTCTGAGTGGTGCCAGTCCTATCCTGTGCTTCAAGGGAACAGCAAAGCATCATTATTTGAATTACGCATTTGGTCCTCAGGCTGCATTAAGCCCTTGGAAAGGGCTCTCAAACTTCATATCCCTCAAAGTAGCAGAAGACATAGAAATACGAAGGACAGACGAAAGAAAATTTCTCTACCAAATGAGAAAAGACATATTAGACTCTTTCCTGAGAATACTCTCTGCCAGGTTGGTATAAAATGCTGGTGTTCAAACACAGATCTGCTCATTTAGAGTTCAAGCTCTACAACAGCACTTAGCTAACAGATGTGTCTGAATGTAAAAGGACACTATTGTCTGTAGCACTTGCATGCTCCAATAGTATCTAGCCATTAAAATCAAATTATAGAATCAGGAAGAACCAAACCTCATGTAGTAACATCTGTAGGATCCAGAAGGGAGACAAGAGCCATTTATAATAATCCTATTTGTCCTAAGTGCTATATCATATTACACCAAGATTTTCTGTAGATGCTCTGAGTATAACAAGGAAACAACAAAAACAAAGGAGAGAGGAGTCAGTAAAACTTCAGCTGTGTTCAACAATATCTGCTCTTTACAACAGTCACTATTACGTACACACACTCATTCATCTTTCCTGTCTCTCCTGAGTCAAAGTCTAAATCAAATTCAGCCAGAAGGTGGCCTAATTAGATTGGTTTATTTTCAAGGTAGACCCACCTGGAGTCATTAACACTATTAGGAGTTCTCTCATGACAGAGCACTACAGTGCTTGATGAAAAGAAGGAGGCAGAGCTGAGTGGCTTTAGAAATCAAGACAGAAGGAAGTAGGAGAGCATGGAAGACCTCTGTGACTGCATCTCAGCGTGTTTTATGAAACAACATTGTGCATTAAGCATAAGAGACTGGCTTAAACAAGGGAAAACATCAGCATAGATAGTGTTCATGGTTTATGGACTCAGCATGAAGTTTTAGACTCTAAATATGCCTTCATTTTTAAGCCAGAGGGGGGAAATGAAAGGGAAAGCTTTCTCAGGTAAAGGATATTTTTAATACTAAAACCCCACTGCTATATGGGTATCTTATCAAAATGCCTGGGCTACACATAGTTCCTGGCTCTTTATTTGCCTGAGAAAGTTCCAGTATGACATGGAGGACAGAAGACTTTGGCTGTTCTTGCTGCTCTTCAGAGGTATGGAAGCACTAAGACATTACAGAGCAAACCCCTCAGCAGGGACTGGTGATACAACATAGCCAACTTTAACCACCTGTGCATGGTCTGATTTTAAAGGACCCTGACATTTAACGACATATGAAAATAAAGGCTTGTTTTGATGCATCTACAGATGCACCCAGAAATCAAGCCACTGCTCGAATACCATCACCAGAAGCTCTGTTCAGAAAGAGCTTATGCAAAGCACCACTGTCAAAAGTCTGATAAGTGACATTACATGCAGGCTAGCCATTCCATATATGAAGCAGGTACAAACTAGAAAATTGAGGTAAATACAGAACAGCATCAGGAAAAAAAACCCACAAACGTAAGAATGTGTCTGAGGATAGAGCGGAAAACACCTAGCCAAATCACTTCAAGTGGTATTTTTTGATTAGAAACCAGCTGTAGCTCAGACATCTGAAATTCCATACACAGGATATTATCTGTGTAACTGAAGTTTCCAAATGATGGAAGTATGGGATCATCTTTAAGATTCACAAGAACTGTGTCACCCTGCCACACTTTCCCTCATGTGGCAGATGAACAGGGTTCTGTTTTCTGCAGTGTGGGAGCAGTTAATTTGGATGCCTGCGGAAAAAAAACCCAAACATTATGTAACACTTGAGAAGCACTTTCAACATGAAGTAAACTTTCACAGAACACTAGCAATCATGGACATGACACTGAAGGCCAAGCTCTGCAGCAGGTCTGTATCAGGACACATTGCTGAGATCAAGAACAAGCCATGAAGTCAGTTTTGAGAAAAAAAGTGGCATTTTCAACATGAGCAGGCTTCCCATGTGGGAGATGATGTGGTCATGTTGAAAATTAATTTTAAAGAAAATAGTGCAAATTAGCTCTTTTGGTATTTTAATTTGATCCTATTTCCTTTTGCATCTCCAGTGCTAAATGTTATATAGCTCGAAATAAATAGCAGTCAGTTCCACTGTGTTTGCCAAAGGTATTACAAAGCACAGAAGGGTTGTCATGGAGACAGAAATTCTTAACTGAAGCAATCAAATCCCTAAAATATTTAAGCAACACTTACTCTGCAGGACAAACATGAAGTAGCATATTTGCGACTAGAAGCTAGGTTGGAATTTCTCATATTGAAATTGGAAAAGAAAAGAAACCAAAACCCATCTCGGGAAATAAACCAAAGTGGCTGCTAGATGTGTTTAAATGAGAAAAAAAGGTGCACAGCCACTTTCATGTCTACCACCTCGACGTGTCAAATCATCACAGAAAAAGGAATAAGCATAGCTACATCTGTGACTTTCACCTGCCTCCTGGCTGAAGTGGTGCCACGCTTCTCTTCTGACGAGGAAAGCAGGTTTTTCTGGGTGGTTCAAACCATCAGGAATGAACTGTATTTTCATTTTGTCTGCAATTTCTTTTTGAGTGACTGCTTAACCTATTGAGTTGTAGCAGTGAGTCAGCAATATGGGAAGGCGTAGGCACTGTGTGAGAGAACACTAAAAAGGCAACTCAGACCTATAGAAATCTAATTCCTACCTTTAATACCAAACCTTTCCAGACCTTAATAATACAAGGGGCAGCTGCCAAATCTGCCTTTTCCATCACACTTAATTAAGCTACCTTTGACATGGTAATTACATCTGCAAGCAAAAGGGATGTGCTTTGTGGGACAAAAATTGGGTAGCTGAATTCAAATTGTACCCGCCAAGTTGTCCATGTCCAGCATTGCTGGGAGGTATTAGGAAGTTAATTTTGAGAAGGTTGAGAAGAGCCAGTCTTTCCCATCACTCCTGGCCCTTATTGCTCTTTTCTGACAGATCTCTTTTTCTCCTCTCTTTCTATCAGTCATTTCCTCTCCTCACTTTGCACTAAGGAGCAAGGAGAGAAAAACAAGAAGCCAGAGGAAAGGAGCAAAACACTGGCTGAAAATAAGAAAGCAGAAATGGAAATCTGAACAGATGTCTCAAGCAAAACTCCCATGGACCTTCACTGGGATATCTGTCCAAGTAAGGGAGCAGAGGGAGGGCAGGAAATGTCCTAGAGAGATCTTTAAAATATTGCAGAGCTTGTAGTTAATTCAGATCAAGTGTTCTTGGGGACAGTCTGCAGTCATGAGGAGAATGTACTGAAGGTGTAGGAGGGACACATAGTTTTTGCAGTATCACTGTTTTCCCAGGCTCTCCCGCATCTCTAGTTTTGAGAGCTTCTATTTTAACCCTTAGGAGAACACCAACTGGAAAATGAAAAGGTTTGGTGTAAGATAATTTACTGAAGGCCAAATAGCAAAAAGTTACCCATTTGGCCTTACAATAAATGCCCCACTGGTTAATGCAGCTTCCTACAGTTACTGGTAAAGGAGGTCTGCATTCCCTGAAAACACTGAATGGTTAGAGGGCTGCAGTTCTGATGGCTAATATCCACAGCATGCACCATGTAAATGCCTCACCATCCCCTTGTTGCTAATTGACAGAGAAAAGGAGATGGGCAGTAAATAAAGGTTCCTCATCTGATAACTGCGTTTCTCATCTGGTAGCCTATGTTACCTATGCCCACAGAAAACACTGACAGCTAATACTTGTCACCTGATGCAGGGAAATATGGGACCCTGGACTTGTCACACCATGGCACCCCCACAGTTAAGTTTGCGTCCTCTACTGATGCTGGCTTCTGCCTTCCTCTCCCTTTTGCAGCCAGCTCCAACTTTCTTTCCTTGTTTTTATGGCTCTGTTACAAACTTTGGTCCTGTGTTTTTCCTTTCCTATTCCTGATGAAGGCTCCTGCAGGTCTTTCAGAAAACATCATCTTCTTTAGCACTGGTGCTTAGACCTACCAGTAGCAACTTGCCCCTTCTCTTTCTCACATTTCAAACCTGTACCTCTTCTTCATGCTTATCCTGTTTGACAATCTCTCTTTGACAAAGCATTTATAGCAATGCTGCTCCCCCAGAATGCACCGAGTATCTCAGCACTCATTCTATTATTTTGTGGATGGCTCTTACCAATTTGAAAATTGGTGGTTACCTCACACAACTCAGGAAACTAACTGGCTTTTTAAAGCACTGACCTTTGTATGTGTACAGATTAAATCCAAGGATCCAATTTCTAAGCCATGCACAATGGGGCTTCATGGCAACAAGTGCGCAAAGACTTCACCAATGTATCACTGTTATGGGTCTTCTAGGCTACTCAAATAGCCCAGAGTTATTAGGTGCATTGTGTTCTGAGTGCAAAGGCCCATGCACTCCTGATGCTATTCTTGCACTCTGGGGGCTGCACAGCAGACTGGCAGGATCACCCTGTTCACCATCAGCCTTTACTCCACAAGGTTAACCTGAGTAGTTGCTGTGAGGATGGCACACCTCTGTCTTTGGGACGGGCAGCATGCACAAGCCACCACACTCAGAATCAGGGTCTGGATTTCACAACTCACAGAAGTCTTTGAAGTCCTTGACCAGCCTTAAAGCTGGTGGAGCCTTTGGCCAGGGTCACACTTTGACTGAACTGGTCTTAGCACAAAGATGGCACTAATTAAACAGTTATACCAATAATAAAGACTTCAGTTTAGCTATCAGGCCCAGACAACACAGCCAGCTTCCACAGAGCACTCTCTTCTCCACATATGCAAACACTGTAATTTTTCTATTATGCTGATTCAGTAATGGATCATTCAGTACTCACTCATTAACTGAAACACTCATATCCAACAGCAGCATAGTATCTCATCTCTGCACCTTGAGAAACCCTCTACAGGCAATTAAAACCCCCAAGCCCTCAGAAATGTCGGAGTCTGGGAATCCCTTTGTTTTAAATGAAACTAAAGACCAATAATTTCCATGAAATCCTCAGCTTGTTCTGAATGCCTGTTTAAATCAAATACAGATATGCTCTATTCTTTCTGCAGAGCTGTTTGCCTGCTCAGAGACAAAGAACATTGCAACATAAGTGCATGCACATCTCCACATAAAACAAACCCCACACCCAGGTCTGTGATCAGTTGGATGTCCCATGGGATGAGGAGTTATTTTAAAATGCTGCAGCTTATTGGAAGAGAAAGAAGGGGAAGAACTGGAGAAAGCATTGGGGGACAGAAAAAGGAGAACAGATTTTTCATTACAAGGATGACATTTACAAATACCATTCCCTTTGGGCGAGGTTACATTTAAGCTAGACAGCTCAGACAATATTAAAACTGAGATGAGGCTTTATTTCTCAAGTGCTTTTCTTCTGAGGAACCTGAACCACTGTCAGAGAAGCATGAATTAAGCCTCGCAGCAGCAGCGTGTGTGAAGCAACGATTATTCCCCATTTAGTTGCTGGGGTATAAAAATGCAAAGAGGTCACGTGAGCGGTTCAAGGGCATACGGGAAGTCTGTGGCACAGCACAGAAATAGAATCCAGACCTCTTGACTCCTAGACTTGAACTTCAACCACAAACTCATCCTTCTTGCCTCAAATACTGCAGAAGTTGAAAGCTACACAGCATCAACAAGTCGAAAACATGAACAATATGTGCTTTAGATTTTGCAAGTTATATACCTAAAGTAGGCATAGAAGAAAAAGTTAATTACCCAGGGCATTACACAGTAAGTGTAGTATAAATGGAAAATTTGGTTTTTATCTTGATGTGCTCCTGGAGTAGAACTCCCTGAGTTCATTCTTGCTCCCAGATGGGAAAGATTTCAGGAAATGGAGTTGGGAGAGGACAGATGTGCATGTTTGTTGACCTGGACCTTTCTCACTTCATTCAATGAGATATTTACAAGAAAAATAAATGAATGCGTGTGGTTTTGCTGTCTTATAAAGATGATGCTACACTGAGAATGCTGGAGCAAAGAATGAGCTTTTGTATCTGCAGTAAAAGCTTCTACAGGGTTTAAGAAAAAGATGTTAAATTATAACAGAAAGAAATGACAAATAAGCCTGGGAAGATTGTTGCTTATTATTGTGTCTGAATGGAGGCATGGCAGCAAAGATCACTTATTTCTGAAGTGTAGTTCTTCAGAGTTAAACAGGAAAGGCTACTCTCAAGAGAGTTGAGAAAATGAAAAGTTGCTTGTGTTTTCACTGGTTAATGCTTAAAAATCTGTCTTCTGGGTTCAATTTACCAGCTTAGAGCATCATATAAAGAAGGTCATTTTAGACAAGTTTAACCTTATTTCATTGCTAAGTTAAAAAAACCCAGTCATGTTTTCCAGTGTTCCATCTCTGTGTAGGTTTGTGTGACACTGGCTATTTACTTTTGGTCTGAAACAAGACTCTTCACAGAGACTGGTATGTGCTCTTTACTGAGGTATCTTTGAATTCCAAGACACAGCTGCATCACCAGCACTGCTAGTTTGGTCAGAAAGCATTAGTCTCAAAACCAGGGAGAGACAGAAAACATTTGCCCCCCTAAGTTGTTAGTTTTGGGCGAGTACTAGGAACAGTAAATTAAAAGGAAGAGAAAAAGGAGAGATCTCTTGCTTCTATTTGTTTTCTAGCTCTTGTATTTAAAGCCTGCTTGCCTGAATGCATGTGTGTTCTGCATCCTGGTTTCTAGCCTCACCGTTTCACAGTGGAACTTTAAAAAAAACATACTAGATCACTTTTAATTGCCCAGGTCCTCTAGTGAGCAGCCTATTACACTCAGCAATTGGAACCGAGTTAAAGGAGACACCAATACTTCAAAAGCAGTGCTCCAGCTCAGAGATATGCAGAAAAAAAGCTCATTTACTTGGACCTGGAAGAGCTACTGTTCATATAAGGATAAACACAGACCTGCCTTTTGCCATATTCCGAAGGAAAGGAGATCTGCAGCCAGGTTGGCATGAGAGTCCTGTCCAAGCATATTATCTGCTTGCCAGCCTTTCTCCTCACTCTGAAGCAGTTGCTGGTTTTGTCTATACATATATGCCACAAGATACGGACCAACAAATGTGAAGGGAAGAGAATCGCACTAGACCAAGCTACCGGAACAGCCACATCCATTCAACATCTCCACAGAGCAGAACCGGCACCCTTCATTAAACCATGGCCATTAGTTGTTATTACTACTGAGCTTAGATTGCTTCATTGCATTTCGCCAGTTGTACATGTACATAGTGTCTAAGGATTTGTTGGAGAATGGGTTAGATTAACTTTCAAATCAGAACTAATCTATGCTAGGCAGACAGGCAGTTGAGAATAACATTAAAAAGAAAATGCAGTCACATACGTTCAGGTAGCAGCCAAAAAAATGAAAACTCATTCATCACCAACTTCTGAAATGTTGTCCCTTTCCAAACTTCATTCTGATACTGTACTGTGTGATTTGAGGGCTGTACACTAGTTGTGCTCATTCTGTTCTCTGCAGATTAGAAAATAGTGCTGTTTTGCTGCCCAGAGTCATTTATACCTTTAATCTTGATGCTTAGTATAATCCTGCAAGCAGGTGAACCTCTAAGCTAGGATTCCTTGCAGCCTGGATTTAGTAACGAGATGTTACAAGAAACTGATAGAAGTAATTTGTACAGAGAAGTAATCTGCCCAGATAAAAAACCCATGGAGTTGAATCTTCTCACAAACTCATTGTGAACCTGAAACAAGCTTTTTGTCATGTGTTATCTGGTTTTAATTAGGAAAAATAGGGTACAGGGCAGGTTTTCTAAACAGTGTGCATTCGTCTTTGTCTTATAGATAAAATTCTGTGGCTCCAAAATGGACTGGAATTTCACAAACCTAAATACTAAGAGGACATTCACAGCATTAAAGGACATGTTCTTTGCTGTTGTGGTGCTGTGACTCAAATCACTGTTGCTAAAAAACCAAAGGCACTCTTTTGCTGTTTAGGTCTACATTTGCACCAGGAGAATGATTATATTGCAGTGTGACACATCAGTATACCCAAAGGTAGCATAAAATAATGAGAAAAGGTCACACTGTATCCGATTCAAAACTGATAGAAAATAGTACCTTGAAGATCTCCACTGTACTCGGCAGAGGAGACCTGAGTAAGTTAATAGAACACAACAGCACTCTGACAAGCATTCATTCCTATAGTAAAGTTATCATTGTCTGATGCAGCACCAAAGAGACATGTGGGACTTTTGATTTTCACCCTGGTAGCACAATCCCATTTTTTTAAAAAACATTCAATTAACTTTGTAGGTAAAAGCCCGTGAATGACATTTCATTTACGTCTTGCAGATAGAACAATCATTTTCATCACATTAGTCACCCAGAAGAGTCTTCCTTGATACTGCCATTAGGTTTCCGAAAGTTGTAGAATAGATAAAATACATCTGTTATCTATGATTATCTTGATGTGTCCTATCATTTGCATTGAAATCATGTCTAGGTGACCTGGCACAGATTGTGTTCCTCTGGGCTGGACAGCTTTTGACACAGAAACATGGTTGCCTGAAAGGTTGTGAGAAATGGAAGAACAGAAAGGGAAGAAGACCACTGAGACTTTCAGGCGCAGCTCCTCAGACTTTTCCCAACCATGAAATGACACAGCAGTGTTTTCCTCTGTTACCATGGCATTCTGCAAACAACTCCAGCACTCTAGCTAGAAATTAAGTGGGCAAACCTCTGAAAGTTTGACAGTTTGAATACACATCTGCAAGGATCTGGCTGGACTTGAGGACAGGCTGTCCTTTGCAAAGGAAACCACAGAAACTGGTAGAAGACCTATCCCTTTTCTAAGGGCCTCTGCAGAGTCTAGTGGAAATGGGATGAGGCAAATAAGATCTGTATCCAGGAAAGGAGAGAAACAGGGGAGTGGCTGGAAAAAGTACCCCATGGCAGGGAATCCTGTACTCTGCAGAGAGGTAGAAGGGACTAGAAAACAAAGAGATGACTGGAGAAGACCAGAGAGAAAGGTGCTCCCTATTCCACAAAGAGCAAGATGCATATTATATTTCAGATGATAACTGCAGTGCTTTATGTATCACATGTGATCATAGAGTCATGGGCACGCCAAGGAACCTCTCAGAGGCTTCCAGGGCCATGGTCTTGGAGATGGACAGGTTCTCCTAAAAGATATTATCATTCAGGAGAAGCAGGGACCACAGAGCTGTAAGATAAAGATATTAACGACCTGGGAGTCTGGGAAAAGTTTAGTTCATTTAGGAGACCACTGGGGGCAGAAAGAAGCAGACTGAACCCTGCTAGAATGTTAAATCATAAATAGCTGGAGTTGTCTGACTTTCCAAAGGCTACTGTTATTTCTGTTCCTAAAGATAAATCCCTATAACAGGTTAGTTGGGAGCTCATGTCAGCCGCTTGGGTTAGAAAGGGCATTTTTTTTTTTCTGAATAAGCACAACATGTAAGACGACACATACTGCTTCAGATAGTGCCTACCTTACCCGGGAGAAGCGCTGTTCAGAAGGGACACCAGTGATCACAGTCACAGGGGGGCCACTGGCCAACCTCCTTTCCTGGGTGACTTGGCTGAATGAGGCTGTGTCAGATGCCTTGTTTCTGTCTGCTCCCATTCTTGTGCTATTATGTACATGTCCCAGTCTCAGCTGAGGCTGCAAGCAGGAATAACCCAAAGTACCACAGCAGCTGTTTTGCTGGATTTTATGGAGCTGAAACCCAGGAGTAATGTAAATCTGCAAATAAAGCTTTTCCCATAAAAGCAATTTCCAGATGCATGAGTCCTGAGTGTTTGTGAACAAGCAATGTTTAGCTGATAAGCATGCCCTTTTGATGTGTGTTACTTGCCATTAGATTTATAATAAATATGTAATAACTTGCTGAATACCACAGCAACTCACGAGAACATCGATGCATGAATTGGTGGTAAAAGGTTGTATAATTTCATTGGAAGGCCACCATCAACCTGACTGCATATTTTAGCAGGGTTTCCTTCCCTGGATAGATTGCTCTTGAATAAAAAAATTCCCGAACTCAGAGCAGCCCTTACCAAAAGCTTTCATGGGTCTGACAAGCCAGTGAGCAAGTGCTGTGACGCTCAAAACTACGTGTGATGTGTAGATTGTTGATCTTACCAGACAGTCAATGTACCTCCTTTTACATGAAGCAATTCAAAGAAAACCGGGTCATTTGTTCCACAGGTGGCAGGATGCTGTGCGCAAATATTCCCCCTACATTTACGATCTTACAGTAAGGTCAAGAGACTTCACTTACAAACGGTTCATGAAGATTTACAAGTGCTCACTGTGATGCATTACACACTTTCCAACAGCTAAATAAAAAGGGGCATGGGGGGACTGAGATACTAAGCAGGATATGTACCTCACCTAAACTGCTCAAGATGGATGTCTAACCAGTTAAAAGCCTTCAGCTCTTGAGATGAAAACTTATGGTCAGTCTGCTGCTCTGCTTGGATACTCTTACCTTTAGAAAGCTTTTCCTAATGCTGAAAGTCCCGCTTGCTGCAGTGCAATCCCATCATTGCTTGCCTTGACTACGACAGACATGGAGGACACGTGATTTCCTTTATCTTTGTAGCAGCCTTTTGTGCATTCAATGACTGCTCTTCCTTCACTCAGTCCCCTCTTCTCTGAGTGAACGCACACCCTGCAATCCTTTCCAGGCTGCTGACTGATTTTACTGTACTCCTCTCACCTCCTTCCAGTTGGGCCAAGCTTTCTGGCTACACAGTGCCCCAGCCACCACTTGCTACTCTAGCTAAGGCACTACTGATGAAGAACCAAGCTGAAGGATGACTTCACATCTTCACATAACCTTCAATCCAATCTCCCAGCTTGTGCAGTGTGGTGGTTGCCTTTTGCATGATAGTAGCGTTTGTTTAGCCTGTGATCCATGCATGGGTCCTCTCAGTTTTGGGGTTTTCTTGTTGGGTTTTTTTCGCCCTGTCATGCCTCACTGCATACTCACGCTACAGATTGTTTCTGTATGGCTAGTGAAGCTCATACTTTACACTTTGTGTAAGAGAAGTCCTACAGTTTGCTCAGTTTTTACCATTCAAATCCTATCCCCCAACATGCCTGCATTCCCTCCCATCCAGGACTATGTGGAGATTTGAAAAGCAGACTCTATTCATCATCCAAGTTATTAATGAAAGTAATGAACAGTGCCAGGCCAGAACAGACTCCTGCGGAACTCAGAACTGAAGAGCTCAGTTTATCTTCCTATTTTGACAGCAAATTGTAACTACTGAGCCTTGTTTCCAATCAGTTTGATACTTACTTTTCATCTGGCCATATTTCTCTTCCTTGCTTACATAAATCTTTGCCAAAAGCTTTATGAAAATCAAGATACATGGCACTTACTGCTTCTCCCTGTCAGCATGGTGAGGATTACCTCATCAAATAATGAAATTAGATGGTTTGACACAGTCTGTTCTTCAGAAAGCCATGGCTTTTTTCCTCTAGGTACTTATGAATAATGGCTTGTGTAATTTTTCCAGTATTTTTTGCAAAGCTGATCTCTCTATAATGCTCTGACTTTTCTTTCTCTCTTTTTTAGGACGAAGTATTACATTTGCCCTCTTCCCTTTTTTCATATCTCACCTTTCTTGAGAGAACCGCAAGTGGTTCTGACATTGCATCAGGTAGTTCTCCAACTATTCTTGTCTATAATTCATCAAAGCCAGGTTGGTTTTTTTTTATAGTTGGCTTCTTTATCGCCTTTCGAACCCATTCTCTCTTTACCCTAGGTGCAGATCATGCTGCTTTGCTGTGGTGTCGGTTGTACTGGTTACCTGCCAGCAGCTGGCTCCTGAAGCCCCTGAGACAAAACCAGCACATGGCTGTCACAGCAGCGTTTCCCCTTTCTCTTCAGTAATTAGCCGTTTCCCTGGGATTGGTTTGACTCTGAGTGCACCTTCAGAAGAGTTTCTTGTTACTTTAGGGAATTTGCTCATGTTATCTCGTTTTGTGCTCTTTTGTGATCAACTGTATAGGCTAACACCATGTTTGTATGCTCATCCTCAGTAATCCTCTAGATTCTTAATTCCATCTTCTTTTTATTAGCAGCCTTTTCCTTGTATCTGCCCAGAGCAGGGCCTTCCCAAACAAATTTCTGAACATTTTAAAATATGCCTTCTTGAGGTCTACACTCTTTATTTTGCTGTCCTCCTTCTCCCTCCATTTCTAAAGGAAGGCCATGGAAGCTGGGAGCCGTTAGCTCCTCTGAAAATAAAACCTTCACTGCTTTTATTATTTTGATCACAAGGCCAGCATTCTAACTGTACAGCACTCCTGTTTCTTCAGCATTATTGTAGAGACATTTTCTGCCAGACTTCATTACAGTGCAGAAGCCTCTCAAGCTTTCTTATCTGTGTGTGGTATCTGGTTCAAGGTGCACAGAGAGCTTTGTGAAAGCATTCAGAAATTGGCAGCATCTCCTGCTGTTAAGGTCTCTTGTGCTTCTAGTCTCTATTTGGAGAAAACAGTCCTGTGTCATCAGGCTTTTCACAAATGCTAGAGAGACAGATGACTGCAGCACCCTAAGTCATTTGGTGTTACTGGGAAACATACAAGAGTCTCCATGGGGTTTTAGCTACACCCATTAAAGTACATATACCCAGGTATAAATTACCACTGCCAACTGCCCAAAGTGTACAACAATATCTTCTGAAATAGTATTCTATTTGAGCACATCTGCTACCTAATAGCAAAGATGGCATTTGAAATGTAGGTAACCAACTACAGAAGACCTGTGTGTGTGCTCCATGGTGAAAGGGCACACTTAGAAGGCTTTAGGCCTTACACTTTCAAGAGCCAAACTTGGCATGGTTTTCAAGTTCTGAACTGTCTGGATTAGAAACTGATCTCAAGCCTTTCTGTTGGTTCGTACACCTACAAATGAAATTGTAGGTCTGAAAGTCATCAAAATTCAGCCTGTGTCTGTCTCACTTGAACAATGGTGACGCTGACGGAACAACCACAAATGAAATAAATCAACAAGTTAATCTACATCCTTCCAGCATCACTTCCTAAAATGTGATGTAACCACATAAGCATACCACAGCCTGAGTATCTGCAAACGTTAGGGAGTGTAGGCCTGAAGTTAAAATTCGCAGCTTTACAATAAGTGAGGAACACATACATCTCTTGCCTTGCCTTCATAATCTTCCCAAAGCTAGAAGCAGGATTAGGTAGTTACTCCAAGAAAAAAGAACTAAAAAAAAAGGCAAAAAAGCTTTTGAACATTTCTGATCAGGATGGAATATAGCAGAAATCAAAATGTGGGTAGACAGTCTTCTCACATGGTCTTCAGCCCAGGTTTACCAGCTTAACAAAATTCAGTAGGTCAGAAAATAAGCTGGCACAAAATCTCAGCCCAATGAAATCCATGGCAAAACTTGCATTGATTTTTCTGAGGCCAGGATTTCAGTCTAGTCAAACTGTGCTCAGAGCTGGCCTTTTTTTGAAAGCAGCAAATGTCATGCTGTGTTTTGTACATTAATATATTCATAGTCAGAGAAACTGGAATGTTTCTGGCCAAGGAAATATACACAGAGTGGCTGTGCTGTCATGTGAAAATGGGCTCTGGAAGAAACTGTCCCCAGTGTAGGTGGAAGGATGGACAAAGGAATACCCTGCAGAGCAGGCAGATAGTAGCTAAGTAAAGAGCTCTGTGAAGTGATGGATTTTGGTTTGAGAGCCTGTAACTCCCTAGATCTATGAGAGTTATATTATTCTTAGCAAGATGCAATGAGCTCAAGTGCTACTCAGCAACAGAAGAGGTTTCCCAGTTGACCAGATTGGCAGAGGAGACGAGTATGAGCTGGGTTTTCTGGAACTCTAACATACCCAGCCACAGCACCTGGGGCCCAGATGGTTTGCTCCGTCACAGCTAACTACCCCACAGCCACTGTTCTCCTTCAGTGGAGAGAACAAGCAGCAGGCATTCCTAGCATGAGTGCAACCTGGATCTTGACTGTGGAATTGTTCCTTATGTTTTGAAATCTATACTGCTGTCTTAAAACAGTAATTTATCATTTCAGCTGATGACAGCTGAGCAATATACTCCATTTTAGACTGCCTGTTCATGCCCAGCTTGTGTACAGTATGTGCTCTTCTCACTTCCTGCCAGTGTTTACAGCCAGGCTGCACCAAGAATTCAAGTGCTGCTATGCTGTTTCTTGTCCTCAACACCTTTGTAGGCTTCTGCTTGTCCAGAACTGATGTTGACTCCAGTGCTTTGATATTAGCTTAGGTTCAACCATTATTTTAAGCTAACAAACAAATGAAAACTAACATAACCTATCCCCAGGGATGAAGGGAAGAGCCAAGAGCAGATGCTGAAATATCAAAGCCATGATGTCAATTAGAACTCTTTACAAGATGATCAAGTATAAAGACTGAAAAGGAAAGTTGCACTTCTCCTTCAGTACAGGTCAAATAAAGAACTAAACATTCCTTTCCCATCATTGCAATACTACTAGAGATCATGCTTCTTTCAAATAATTTCCCTGAGAGAATCAAAGATATTTACCTTCTTTATTTGGGTTTACTGCAGTCACACTGTTAATCCCCTCAGTATTCAGAAAAAGAGGAATCTGTTTTTACCAGCTTATTTAGTGCAATGTAATTTTCCCAGACCCAAAGAAGAATGAATTGTTTATGCTAATAAGTGATTTGTTTAATTTAGTCCATTTTTTTTAACTTGTGACTTGACCACCACATAATCCTGACTTCTATGTTTGCAGGATTAATTGTAAATATTCACCAAACAGATTATACAAATACATTTCAATTGATGAGTTGATTGCAGACCAATGTCTTTGAAAATACCCATCTTATTTTTTACTCCTGAGGGTATGTGGCTGGTGGCCTAATTCACGTGCCATCATTTCTGACAGAGAAACTAAAACTTTTAGAATAGGAGAATAATGATGGACGTGTATCAGTTACTGAATAGATAATAATGCCCCTGTATGATGATCTTTCAGATTAATATTAATCTGTGTTAAAAATTGCTTACAAAATGTTTAGGACTCACAAATAAATTGTTAATCTAACAGCTTAATAAACATGACCCCTGGAAACCAGGAGTGAGATCTAATCATGAGAATAGTCACAGATCATTTCCTTCTGGCTCCAGAAGTTCTGCTGTTTACTAATTTGTCTATTATCCTGCAGGGCTGCTCTGTGAAAACCTCCAAGGATATCACATATAACACAAAACCCACATGCAACTAATCACAGAAATTTGACTAGTACTAAGAGACATTTGACTGAACAGGCAGAGTGTTCTACAGAATAATTTGGTTTGTAAAAAAAAAATGGACAGAATTACTTCAAATTATGAAAGGAGGGTTGGATTAATGACTGCCTTCTTGAAATGCCCCATAATGCTTCAGAGGCTTGTAAGAATATTTCTTAGTAAAAAGCATACACAAGTACCTTAAAATGTAGGCTATCGAGTCATCAACAATAATCTGCTGAAGCCCAGGAAAACTGGCACATGAAAAGTCCGTGTTCATAAGGCATAAAAGTAAAAGCTCAGAAATTTAATAATGAACTCCAACTTTATCATAAAACCTTAGCAGACTTGGCTACAAAGATGTACTTCAATTCTTATAAACTCTCAGGCTGTCCTGAAATCAGCAAAACCAGAGTTTTTACATTGCTTTTAATAACCTGCAAAGCTTAGTGAGGTATTAAAATTTGATTGTATTTTAATATCATCTGAAAGATATCCAGACAGCTGCAATAAGCAATATGTAGAAGGACCCCTTCAGGGTCAAACTCTGTGTATAGAAGAAGATGAGATTATGCAGGTTTTATTAGAAAGGAATGCATATGTACATGAGACAGCAGAAATGTGAAGTGGAAGCCCATGTACCTAGCTTTATAATCCTTACAGTCATCTATTGGCTTGGATACAAGTTTCCTAGGTAGTTCTAGCACATGGTGTTTGGTTTCAGGATAATTTCTGGTTTAAGGGCCAGTTTTAGCCTATAAGAACAATACAGCCAATCTGTAGTCTGCTGTCTACTGTGAGCCTTGTAGTGATGGCCATGCAGGTCAGCCATGTGATGTGCCTGTTGGTTCATGTGATAAGGGATAATCCTGTGCCATCATATGCCATTGGCATGTCTGTGGTACCAATACTTGTTGGCTCCGTGTCCTAAGATACATTAGGGGAGACACATAAGCATTCAGTACCCAGGTGGCTCCCTACTGGGCTTCATGGCTTGCATCTGTGTACAGAGTGGACAGCTCTGAAATAAAGCATGGAAATTTGTTCTGCCTCTTGTCTGGATGTGATGTGTAATAAACCAGATGATTTTTTTTTTTCCTCCTCCTCTTTAAACTAGGCAGGAGTCCTATCCTCTGAACACACCAAGGCTGTAAATAGCAAAATGGTTATTTTCAATTTCCCGTTTAAAGGAATAGTTTAAAGCAACGCTGACATGTTGAATAAAAGCAGGATTTCTTTTCTAAGAAAAGATCCATTATAAAATTAATAAGTACTTGTCACTATTCACATGCATATCCAAATGTCTAAGCAGATGCTTCCTACTGTGATTTCAAAAGGGCTTCCTCCTCCTGCTTTAGGCGCTTTTCACAGTTAAGAGTCAGGAATTTTGGTCCCTAGTTCCTGTATGGAAATATTTGAAACTCTAATATATTTATGATGTTTTCCTATTCAGTCCAGTATAAATATTTCCAGTGTGCTATGACTCAGTACTTTTTTTTTTTTGAAGTGGCAGAAATACAATGAAAAGCCTGTTCCTCATAGTATTTTGGCAAAAAACAACCCTGTGGGCTGACATTGGCAACACCACAGTCTAAGAATAGGGCACTTCTTAGGCAGAAAGTTGTTGAATTTGGACATAAGCTAGGTTTGCCTAGGCGTAAAGAAGCCACTGTCTTCAGGGAAAGGAGTAATTTGGAAACGCTTATCCTACAAGTTAGATTGCATTAGTGTCTACTAAAATAATTATTTCCCTTGAGAGCTACTCATAATGAAGTAATCACAAAGAATATATTCCGTTGTATGAGCAAGGTCACTGAGAAGCCCCCCTCCAACACTTCCTCAAAGGGATCCTCATTGTATGGAGTGCTCTATTCTAGTTTCAATTGTTCATAAACATGAGTAATGCTTCCTTCCAAGTTTGTGTAAATGGGAAGAGCTGTAAATGGATGGTGCTTCACCATACTGGTACCATGTACCAGTACCACCTCTATAAAATGTAACATTTGTGTGAGACAAACAGTAACACAACAATGGGGAGTGAAAGAGTTAAAGCTTTTAAAAATAGACCTGATCATGACAGTCTTAAACCTTATAATCTGAGCTGAACCTGGGCTGTCCTGTTTCTGCTGAACCCAGTGGAGGTGGAAGTGTTTTCTCTAGCTAAGGCTTTACCCATAAATTCAGCTATGTAGATTGTTCTTTTACAAATAAAGGCAATGCAGATAATTCCCTGGAAACCCCAGCTACAGCATTCCCTTACTACAAGTAACATTTGCCAAGTGACTCAACTGTATACAGAGCCAGTTTGATTTCATTCGTATTTCACCCCAGGGGTCTGGTTTCCTGATTATCCCTGCTGTTCACGTGCTGCTTTTGGCAGCAATGATGTTGGTCAATTATTTCTCTCCAAAAGGAAATGCTGGCACAGTTGGCAGACCAGCCAACTCCAGGCAGATTTTGCTGCATGTGTACCTCCCAGGCTTGGACTCCTGCTATATGTGACTGTAGTTCAGCCAGTTCCAGAAAGCCTTCCTCCCCCAGCAGCCCTCTACAGACCCTTGCAACTTGCAGTACCTGTAACAGTTCCACCTTGCCCTCAGATATGAAAACACAGCCCTAGCAGGTACAAATGTTGCCACTGATGTTTAGGGATCTATGCAGCTTCCCTGGACAAGTTGTAGGCAGCCAGGTCTGGAAGCTGCCTTTTTGCACAAAGCTGAACTCTGAATTTGTCTGCTGAAGAAGTCTAGGCTTTGATTTCTTCGGAAGATTTGCTTGAAATATTCCTGCAGTGCTTGTTCGTACCTTTTGTTTTCAGCAGTATAAAGGAGATGGAAAGAAATTCTCTCCATCTTAAAGAGATATTCATATACAGGACAACACTGCTTTGTTGCCATATCCTTCACGTCTTTACTGGTTATTTTCCAGCTTTCCCATAGCCCCCTCCTTAGGAAGGGCAGATCACTGGCCTATCATTCAGTGCAGAATTGGAAGAGCTAGCTCAGTTCCTCCAGCTCCTGGCAGCAGCTCTAAAACAGGCTAAGAGCCAAGAATTATTTTTCCAGGGTCTCTTTGCTCTACTAGTCCCAAGCATCAGGTCTCAGCTGAAGTAAACTAGAGCAATTTTGTCAAATGCAGTAGTAGTATGCAGGGGTCTCGCTCTCCTTTTCTTCCCAAGAGAAACAAAAAGCAGACAACACAGCTAAGGAAATCATTCTGCCTCTAACCTTAATCTCAAAACTCTTTTATCACAGAACATTTAGCAGATACATGCTCACCTGTGGGCTTCATTTCAGGTGTTCCTACCTAAACATGTGACCCTCTAATGAAGAAGCAGCTATACATCATATTACAGGCAGGTGACAGATGGAGTTAATCATGCAGCTTTGAGCCATTCCCTCTTCACCCATTAAAACACCTGCCTTGGGACTTGTTCTAACAGCCCAAACCAGGAATAGGTACAGCCAGAAGAAATGGTTACAACTTTGAAACTTGGATGGTATTTTTAACCTGAAAAGAGCCAGGAATGTACATGTGTGAACTCCTGCCCCTTTCCCAACAAACACTAATGAATAGCTTCCAGCTATTGGCATTAAAAATAATCAGCCTGTCAGGAAAACGTTTCTTTCCCCAAACAGGGAAGGATTCCCTCAAGCTCTCTCTCAAATTTATATGTGTTTGATGGTAGCGCTTAGTCTTACATTAGTGACACATTTATGGGCTGCTATCTTGAGGGCTGGAAACAAGATTTCACATCTTTTCAGAAGAGAAATCTCCCTTTCCACTGTGACATGTCCTATTAAGCTCTGGCCCTGGAAGGTTTCTTCATACTACACATCAGTTGTAAAATTTTAAGGTACAGAAAACCAACTGAAAATTGCCTCTGATGGAGTATATTAACTTTCCCTTCTAAGTGTGATGGTTCTACTTGTGGAATGAAGGCATCTGGATTCACGGAAAAAGGGTGTGGAAAGACTCACAACATAGTGAAAATCCATGGGTGTGCAAGGGAAATGACAACATAGGACAGAGGCTGTCAGAAAGCTGATCAGACCTTGAAAACTGAAGAGCACAGGGCTACTTGTAGTGGTCCCTAGCTCTGTTACTAACCTGAGGTATGTCCTTGGGCATGTCTCTTCACCTTGCTGTGATTCCATTCCCCATACGTAAAGTAGAAATAACAATATGTAACTTCAGATTGTGCCTTGGATGACAAATTCAACATAACTCTTTAGGGTTAGCTTACTAGACACAGTAGGGGGGTGAATAAGATGATCGTTCATTGTATCCCTAGTTAGAAAGAGCTCTCCTCCCACTAGGCCAAACTTCTCAGGAATAAGTGAATGATAGTATATTGTTGCAATTACTCTTCTTATGCATGTACTTTTTTATTTGCCTGAGGAGTATGTGCTGGGAACAATTATGGCACTATACAACTTCCAGTGATTGAAGAGAGTTCAATCTAAACAATCTAAACAATCCACTTCTTTAATCATAACAAATTTGGAATCTCTTGACTTTATCAGCTGAGTGCTTGGCTCAGGATATGTGGGTCATTACTTCCTCATTCTTCAACATACAGGCTAACTGGCAGCCTGCTTGGGATTTCTTTGGACTATTTTAAAGATCTCCAGATAAACCTCTGAGAAATCATACTAGATCATATCAGCATTTCTCTAACACTCAGGTCATCGCTGCTGTCAGTACTTGGTTTTCTAACAGTAGGCATGAAATGCTCAAAAAGATCAAATACTTGGAGTGTTTCTTTATTTACATACCATAATGAGTAAAAAGCCCATATTCTAGATTCTTGCATACCCTGAAAACCTCTCATCTACTTCTCTTGGACTGCAGTTTCAGTCATTTTGTGATGGGATGGAAACCTTTTCCCAAACATGGCCATGTGCTCTCACAGCTCTAGCTCCACTGAAATTATAACATTAGTCTAGATTTCCAGTGCTGTGACAGCAAGCAGAGCCTGTCTGCCAGCATACACACAGACTGATCTCTGAATGGAAAAGGAGATAAGAAGTGAATGGTGCCTCAATTAATGGTATTGCAGAACACCCTCGGGTAATGCTCAGGGTATAGAAGATACTTAGAAAGGTGAGAGAATAATGAAAGATTTAGAGTGAAGGCACATCAGGGAACATTTTCAGGTTGTTCTTTTTTTCCCTAGCTAAACATTTATGTGGTTTGTCCTAAGTGCAAGACAGCTTGCACTTAATATCTCCTTCCCCTACCCTCATGATAACTTTGGCAACAGAAAAAGATCATACATGTGAAATGACAAAGTTGAATATCTCAGTGATCGGAAATGAACTGTTTGCATTAGAGAAGAGCTGCAATTTGGAGAAGGAAAGAAGCCATACCCTTGGGAGCATGGGGATGATTTGTACCCTTTTAAAATCCTAGAAAACCAAGAAATGCAGATGAGCCAAGAGCTATTTTGGGGGTGGGGAGAAGGGCAGAATGCCCTTCCTTACTCCAGGGATCAAAAAAGAAACCATTAGAAGAAACTAAAATCATGACTGAAGGACCAGAGGCTCTGGAAAGGGGAATACTAGTACCATTGTTCATCAGCACAGAGAGAAACAATACCTCACAGGTTGGTCCCCAAGGCCATAGTGGATAATTTCTCAGTGTCCCCTCTCCCCTCTCCTCTATTCCACCAGTCCAGCCCCGTTTGTAATAAATATCTTGGCGTGTCCTCGGCATGGGAGAAGCACATGAGGAGCAATAAGGGATGAAAGGGAATAAAGGGGTTCATGGTCACAGTGAAGAGAACACACACTGTTCACTCTTGGGTTTTGTTAGTGACATTCCTAGAGCAGTCTTTTCCTACACAACTGTTTCCACAATCAGGTTTTCATCTGAATGGTGCCCATTTGACAACATATGCCAGCAAAATGAACGGCAGCAGCACTCTGCAGTATACTCTGATAATTCTGTGATGAGGACAGAATATACTCTGTGCATTTTGAATCTGTATCCCAAATACAGAAAGGATCTGACAGCCAGGCTGCAGAAATGTGCACCAGGCTCAGTAAACATTGTGTAGGTACAGTTACCTGAGCCAGAAGATGTGACAACAGTGGTTTTCAGTTCCAAGACAGTGCAGTTCAGCAAAAAGATACTGAATTTTATAACTTCTTTTGGGGGATTCTCACTTCAAATTAGACTGAGACTATTTCATTGATAACTGCAGGTACACTCATAGGAGTCAAAAGTTTATTTAAAAGCCACAAAAATGGGCTAAGAAAGAGAGAATCTAACTTCTGTTCTTTTTATTTTTATTTTTTAAGTACAAGGAAATTCCCAGACTTTTAGTATTTCAGGCAGTTTACACCAACTACAAAACAAAAGAATATTTAAAACTCCTAGGTTGCAAATGGATACACCAGCTAAGCTCTCCCTTGATCGCATATGAAGTTTCTGATGAAACATGGCTGAAAGACCCCAGATACTAAGGGAAAAGGAAAAAGAGTTCATGGGTCTTCACCCCTTTCTGCAACAGTCCAGTTTCCTTGAAAGCCTTCCTCCTAAACACTCTCCGATAAATCAGAGATAATGACAGGCATCGATGCAGTTCAATATTTCTGCTTTGGTGGATAAAAGTAAACAGTTATTAACCAGAGTTCCTCACAGTTGTAAATGCCATTAACTGGCTCTCAGAATCCTGCTGTTTCGAGGGGAGAGGTGACATTGAGCTTGCAGGGCAAAGAGGAGTGAGCATTTACCAAGTAAGTCAAAGAGAAAAACTTTAAATAAGAAGACCTCTAATGAAAGCACTGTGTGTCTGCTCTATGCTGCCTTTATTTAGATGTTAATGGGATTACAGTTGCAATCATTTATGACTTGGGAATTATTTTCAGAAGGGGAGGTATACCAGATCATTATTTCTTGCACTGTTTGGTCTGCATTTAGACAGCCAGCAGATATAGAAAAATGAAAATGAATAAACTGAGATTATCTACTGCCAAAATATGTCAGTGTTCCCAGGGGCTGGGAAGGCAGACAGAAGCAAGCTGGCAGGCCAAGAGAGGAAGGTTTCTGCTCCTGGGAGTGAGGACAGATGGAGCCTCCTGAGCATACAGCTTTCTGAGGGACGAGGTTTGGCCACCAGGAACTTAAACCCTGCTGTTTGCATCTACTGTGATGATGGGAACAGCATATATCTGTATGTGCTTTTGGTAAAAGAGCAGCACTGCACCTCCAGGGAAGTCCATTTCTCACTGCCAGAAGCAACCCTGCATTGCCCCAAACACAAGCACGTATCTTGTAATACAGGGACAAGAGTCCCGATTTTGAAATGCGGGCTTCCACTGACTTTCAGGTGTTGCTGAGCTTTGCAGAGGCAACATCCTAAAATCATCAAACAGTTTAATTTCCTGTTCAAGCGTTGCCATTACAGTGGTTTCACTTGACTGTATCATGTGCTGCGGAGGGAGGAGGAGAGTAGCTGTGTGAGCAACTGAGGGTGCAGCCTGGCCCCACAGGGAAGGAGGGCTGGTGGTACAGGGCCCTGGGAGACGTGACAGTGCCTTGAGGGGGTGGGGACAAAGCATCGGGCCCACCGTTAGCACCATGCTCTTGGGGATCCTCGTGGTGCTCTGCTTCATCCCCACTGCTGATGTAACAGGTAACAACACCC
>NDXB01000591.1:0-59297 GCA_002631895.1 Agapornis roseicollis | reverse complement strand
CCCCCCCCCCCCCCCATTTCAGTCCTATCTGCTGATTTTCCTTATTGTGATAATCAGGGGAGAAAAGGACTAGAATAGCTTCGAATTGATTTGCAGAAATCATTCTGTGTTTGGATGAAAGGGAACAGACAGAGCGCGCTGCTAAGACTGCAAATGGAGCAACCTGATATTACTAAGAAGCTGATTTTTTTTCCTGCCACAAGTATCCTTGCAAGATAGGATCCAAGAGATTTCCTTTAATTTGATTTGTCTTTAGATGCATTTGGGAATTGCATGCATAGATAGAGAAGGGTTTATTTCACC
The DNA here is from genome assembly GCA_002631895.1 of Agapornis roseicollis. Lineage (NCBI taxonomy): Eukaryota > Metazoa > Chordata > Aves > Psittaciformes > Psittacidae > Agapornis > Agapornis roseicollis. The sequence goes on along the minus strand of NDXB01000591.1, from coordinate 58,994 downwards.
TTTCCCCAGGTTTACAGATTTTGCTCGCAAGTGCCTTCTCTTTGGGGGGCAGGAGGGTTGAGCAGACCTGGTGCCAGTGCCTCTCTCGGGTCAGCCTCTCCACCACCCCCAAAGTCTTATGTGCAAAGCTCCAGGTCCCATTATGGCCCAGCTTGGTGTGATGGGCTGTAGAGCTGAGCCCACCCACATCCTCACAGAACTAGAAAATAAAAGGACCAAAAGCGGAGTTGCTTACTGAGCTCAAAAATGGGAGGATGGGGATTGCTTTTTTTAGGAGTTTATTGTTATTCATGAGATATCTTGCTTGTTTCTGAGAAGATCTTTAACAACATAAAATATCTATTTGTGATTTTGAAATCCTGAGTCTAAGTGAATCTTCTGAATCTTCAGTTGTGGTGGCTGAGGGTATTTTGTCTTGCTGTTGTCTTGATGATGCAGTGTTTGTATGTTCAGAGTTAACAAGTCTTTCCAAGGGGTACATCAAAATGCAAAGCAAGGCAAGAGATGATGGCTTTTGCTAGCATAATCTTGAGACAGACAATTTTTCAAACCACTGGCCTGCGAACTGCTATTATTGGGTGTTCTCCAAATATCAGTGTCTTGTATTTTAGAGAGAAGTTACAGATAGGAACAAAAATCTGTTTTCCAGTACAAACTTTTCACATCTTTAAAGGTTCACTTTTTCTGATATGAGAGATAGAATTGAATCTGGTTTTTCCTTATTTCTCCCTTACTGTTCTATAATTCTTTTCCTCAGTGAAGACATTTCTTTAAAAGTTCATAGGCTTTTTGTTTCTTCTTTTCCCATGTTTATAATTCTGTGTTTGGAACATTATAATTATTTCCACAATGGGCCCCTGGTTGTCAGAGAAGAAACTGATTCCAGGCAGGGACAAGCATCAGCAATGAATTAAACAGTTTGACCTCTCCCTTTTTGCTGACCCTGTAAGAGAGGCAGGTAAATCTAGTTGCCTGTCCCATGAATTTTGTGAAATTACTAGTGCCAGTGGGTTCCACTGCAGTGTATCACAAATTACCTCATTGTTTTTCTGCCCGTATAACCTTCTGGCTTATGGTCTCTGGGTGTTAAAATCAGCCTCTAACCCACTAAGTTTACCAGCATGCAGAAGATGTATGAGGTGAGGTTAGCCAAGATTAAGGTGACATCAACCAATTCTTGTTAAAAAAAACCCCAAAATCACAACTGACAAGAAACCCCCTGTGTTCACACTGGGTTTTTTCTTGTCAGTTTGCAACAAGTGTCAACTGGGCAGGCTTTGTGTAGTACTATGTTTCCTGCAGTACTCACACCAGTGTAGGAAAGATTAGCAGAAAACAAGTCTACAACGGCTACAAGGGGAAGAAGCTCCCTCCAGCTGCACATTAGACACATAGATGTATGACCAAAAAGCAAACCAGAGGAGAAAGACCCACATACGTGTGAAAGAGAAGTTATAGTAATTGCTCAACAGACCACCAGCAGCAAAACTGGAATACTGTGTTTATAGCACCGCGGGGTGTCTTTCTGTTTGTGGATTAAATAAACTCCTTTCAGGTTTTCCCCTACCACTCCAGCAACTTATCTGCGCCATTTTTTTTTTTTTACTTTACTTATAGAAATCCCAACTTATCGCAGATTCCTTGCTCTGGCAAAAAGCTCCTTGAAGTCAATTGGCATGGAAAAGAAAGAAAGGAGAGTATAGCATATTTTTAGCAGAATATTTTTTCCAATAGCTGATGATGATTCATGGAAAGTTCTGGAAAAAAAACCCCTCAAAATAGTTATTTTCCATACTTTGTCGACTCTATTTCACTTTCTTGGCAAATAAAAAAGGAAGAAAAAAAGTCAGTGAAGTTTTGCTTGTATCAGGGGTCCATGATTAAGGAGTTGGGATTTTATGGATATTATCTGTGGATGACTTTTTTTTTTCATGATGCAAAACCTCCTCACATGTCCAGCATGACAATGAGGTATAAAAAAGCTTAGCAAACAGTTTGAGATCTCACATACCATTGCATACAAATCGTACGATCCCGGGAAACTTGTAGCCTGTGTACACTGACTTAAATGATTTTACAGTTTTAGACTTCACAGCTTTTTGAAACTGACAATGATTTTTCATAAGTGCCATCTTCTTGGCTGGGTAAGGCCAAGATACAGATATTTATTACTATGCAGCATGACTGAACACAGCTCTGGAAATGGTGATCATAGCCCTATTTAGGGGAAAGCATACACCAATGGAAACATATACTAAATGTTTCAGAGTTTCACCATTTTAATAAACCCAAAGTGACACTTACAAGAAAAAGTATGTAGGCAAAAGCAGTCTCAGCCCATCTTTGCTCAGAATGGTCCAGATCCAACTAAGAATATAATCAAATCCTATTCAGATCACAAGTGAAGGAGGGGCTGTCTGGTCTTACTTTGTCTTATCCATGAAACTAATACACATTTTGACATGATTTACTTTCTCTCATTCAAAAAACCCCAAGCCTGGAGGAGGAAGCAGGCCAATCTAGCACTTATGTGTGGAATAAGCCTGCCTTGCCCCTGCTGGCATTGCAGCCCAACTGATTCCCATGGTGCTAATTAGTTCCTACAAATGAAAACCAAAAGATCTTCATCAGTCAATTTAGACTTGAACTATTAGGGCCACTTTGTGAAAACAGAGTTGAGTGTAGGAGCAGTCTTCATTCAAAGTCTTCACAAATACACTTTCTCCCAGTGCTGTGCCATGCTGCATCCCAACATCAGCAGCATGGGGACAGGTTATCAACACACAGTCTGCACGTCAAGTCAAGCAGACCAGACCAAAAACCCAAGAGGTGGAAATAAGTTGAAAGAACTTGCTATTTTAGGTAGGTGTATCAAAAGAGACTGGTTGCAATTCAGCACGGTATTATGACAGAGACATAAATAGTCCAAAGCTGTAGTTAAATAGTGGAACTCAAGGCATGAAGCTAGGCACCAAACATCAGGAATCCACATTAGCTGACAACAGCAAAAGGTGACGGGCAGTTGTTGAGGTCTGCAGATGAGTCTAAAATAACTTTTGAAGGTGGTCCCTCAGGGATGAGATTTTAGTGCTCTTTGTCCTTCCTTTGGCCATAGTGAAAATCTGAACAGGCTGAGCAATAAACATCCATTAGTTTTCTATAAGTACTTGCAGTAAAAAACAGGCAAGCATTTTTCTGAAGTGCAATGCTTCTGCAAGTATCTGTTCCAGGATGCCTATTCTGGTTGTAAACTCTGTCACAGGGATTGAATACACCTCCAGATGAGACCTTTTCTGCCTCAGTCAGGGTTGTACTGGTGGGCACTATTGCATGCACATCAGAATAACTGTCTCGAGCGAGATGTGTAGAATTCTGCTGTGCTAAAGGTTGACCAGTTCTATTGCAGACAAGTACATTGCCACTTAGGCCAAAGATCAATTTTCTGGTCAACAAAAATATGATGAAATACCTTGTCTAAAGGGGTGGAATCCAAACCTCCCCCCCATTACTCATGCCTTATAAACCCATGTGAGAGCTTTTGTTGGAAAATGCTGATTCGATGAAACTGAAGTGTTTTGTTGAAATGTCTTCATTTCAATGAAAATTCACCACAGGCAGCAGCTCAAGTAGAAACCTGCCTTGTTTGTTATTACTCAGTTACTGCTCAGTTCCAGGACTCCACGATCAGCGCTTTTTTCTGCTGGAAAGCCTGGAAATACTCATCCTTCATCAAAACAATAAGTTTTGTAGTGCTTGGGCTCCCTGCAAACAGGGGAGCTGAGAGCTGTAATGAGTTCTGCTCAGCCCCACATGCTAACTATGTTGAACAAAGAAACACAAGGAAATTAGACTGCAGTCTTTCTTCGATAAATCTGAGGTAGTAGAACATTCCCTGTCTCATGGCTTCCTGCTTTCATGAGTAGAACAGGATGATAAACAAGACTTTCAGTGAGAAAATGAACAACTTCAGCAGTTTCATGGGTTGGGCTGATAGGCAGAGAACCTGCTAGCAGTGGGTTATTTTTACTGCCCACACCCTATCACTAGTCTTGCCACCTCATGCATCACTGTGTTTACTCCCTGGATCACATCCATCCCAAAGGAGTATCCTGTGCAAAAGACTGGGGTACTCTATTTTCTTGTGTAGGTATAAACACACTAAATGTAGCTTTCTGGTCCTAAATATTGCTAAACATGGTGAAATACTTGTTTTCTGGGCACTCTGGATCTGGCCTCCTTCCCATTCATTGCCCTTACTAGCCTTTTCTGAAGTCTCATTACATGGATTAATTAGAAAGAATATAGTTTTTGCATCAGATTTTCAGGACAAGAGATACAATTGTAACTCTCACAATCACAGCAATTCTCAGGGATCTATAAAGGGCTACTAAGACCTCATGTGAGTTGAGCTTGCATGAAGAGTTACATAATCATATACACACACAAAACAGTTGACTGTCCTTAGTTCTGGCAAATTCCTAGCCTGAAGGCCAGAACTCCCTTCCTCTTATAGGTCACCATTTGAAAAGTTGGGCCTTGTTTGTACAGGATGATTTTTATTGTTGGAAGAAGTTGTCTTTCTGAATAGTCCTTGCAGTGTTTCATTGTTTGGCAGGTAGTAGCACAGATGTCTATACGTCAGAAAACATTTCCTGTTTATGTATTAGTCTGGTCAATTCAAATTGAATTATACCTTCATGTGATGCTTTTTTGCAGGCCATTCAAGTGCTAAGTGCCAATGCAGCATCAAATTAGTCAGCTCCTGAGTCCTTTGAGAGATTAAGAATCTACTACAGCTGTTAGCTAGAGAAATTACTTATTTTACATTAACATGACAGCAGTTCATGCTTTCAGTGCTCATTGTCCAAGGTCCAAACCCTTGAAATGGTTCAGCAAATCCACCTGCAAACTCTTCAAGTCCTTCATATGATTAAAAAGCAAATGTATAAATAATATTCTCTTATCTGACTGCTAAGCTCAGCATTTAATTCACAGCATTTTCACTCCATAATGTCTGCTGGGAAAATGGCTGCTAAGGAAAGGGTAGACTAAGGTGGCCTTATATGTATACACATGCACACATTGCAGAGTAGCTTTCTGAGCCCTGATGTTAAGTCTTTATCACATGGGCGACTTTCTGTACCAGTGTTCTGATTCTGAAGAAAAACACTCTTGACTTCACACTCTCCCCTAGTGACTACGCATTTATTTATTTAAAGGGGAATTGTAGCAATAAGAGCTCCTGTGAGAAATTGCTTCTGCAGCTTGGTGGTTAAGTACACTGGTAGGAAGTGTCAACAAAGGAGATGAGTTGTGGAGAAGAGTTGCATGGAAGGATGTGTGGCTCTCAAGTGTTTCTGTATCTCATACAGTATTTTGTAAATAAGTGTTTTTCTCACTTTCTCCTCTCTCTTCCAGAAAACAAGATTTTAGTAGATCAGAGTCCTTTGCTCACGGTAGCTCACAAAAATGCAACTCTAGTCTGCAATTACACATACAATGGAACAGGGAAGGAGTTTCGAGCTTCACTGCACAAAGGAACAGACAGAGCAGTTGAAGTTTGCTTCATTTTATGGAACACGACCAAAATTAGCAGCAATTCAAATAAAGAATTCAACTGTGAGGGGATTCATGATAAAGACAAAGTCATCTTCAATCTCTGGAATATGAGTGTCAACCAAACTGACATTTACTTCTGCAAAATTGAGGCCATGTATCCACCCCCATATGTCTACAATGAGAAGAGCAATGGGACGGTCATTCACGTGAAAGGTAAGCTGAGAACTCTCTGTAGGCCAGTATCCTCCCTGTACACACTCCCTGCATGACGGCTTAATGCAGTTTGTTTCCTTTAAAAAAAGTTGGGTTGCCTGGTAAAACTACATTACTGCTCCAGATGTCCTGAAGAAGACATCTTAAATGATGATTAATACAAATAGTTCATTGGAACAAGGAGTAAATAAGCAAAGATTGAGGGGGTTGCTTTCACGTACTTAAAGTTTTCTTTTTCTTTTCCTTGAAGAGACACCCATGCAAATACAAGAGCCTCAGTCTGCAACTCCTTTGTGGACTATGGTGGCAGTGACTGCAGTTCTTGCTTTCTACAGTACGCTGATAACTGCAGCTTTTGTTAACTACTGGGTAAGAAACTACTATTTTCTGTTGCTCTATGTGTTCTGTGTCCTAGTTAATTTTTCAGCCTATTCTTGCTGTGCTTACCACAAACTCACTGATACCTCTCACCTCAGGATCACAGTGCTTCCTCACCCCTGCTATATGTGGACACCCATGCTACACCCCAAAAAAGCTGAAACACCAGGTGCTGTCCAGGTGGGCAGTCAGGCCTCTGCAGTGGAGTGCTAAAGCAAATAGTAATACCATAGTGTTGCCAGTGCCCAGCACACCACCGATACTGGACACAGTCTCTAGTTCTGCCAATTGTCTGTGTCAAGGAAATCCAGCACTACAAGCATTCCCAGAAAAACCCTTTGGGCCTAGACTGAGAGAAGGAGCTCACCTACAGTAAAACTATCTTGGGGAATGCTCAGTTGACCCAAGGCCATCTGCACTGATGCCTCGTGCCTATCTACCAATTTGCTCAAATATATTATATTTCTAGCAGCATGGCTGCAAGCAAATAGGAGCGCTGTGATCTCAGTGGTCCCTCGTCTGCAACTGTACATTAATGCTAAGAAAGCTGAGACAGTCTTATGGCTCATTATTTTTGCTTTCTAATCTCTCTGGAGAGTTGGCTGGCTCAGGCCACATCCAGTTCTGCCTGATGGAGTACAGAGAGAGTGAGGTGTGATGGAGAGGCAGCAGAAGGACATCTTCCTTGACAAGTCTTAGGACTGTGATCTCCCAGAACTGATTTACACTAGTTACTCCATGTGGAAAAGACTTCAACAATGAACATAGAGAGCTGTGTTCCTTGCATTCTGCCCTTCTCCTGTATCTTTGTCATTAAATAGCAATTATGAGTACATTAGGAGGTAACCTGTAAAAAGGGCCCAGAATCCCTGAAAGATTAAATGTGTGTATACAGAAAGCCACTCTCACTGCTGGTTGAATCTTGAGATTTGTTAAGTATTTCACAAAAATATGCTTGTTCAATATATAGTTATTTCTGATAGAAAATATCAAATGGGGCATTGCCATAGGAAAATGCAGAGGCAGGTCCTTTTTTGTGTCTTACTGTGAAGGCTGACTCCTAGGAGAGTTGAGAGGATTACAGCAAACAGCTGATGGGGTTACAATGCTGTGCTGCAGTGGCTGTGCCTGATGAGACACTGTAGATTCAAATCCATCACTTATGATCTGAACCATTTTCTCTGCTATATTCATTTGATACCTAATGGCTACACACTTTGCTACTAACATGTCTGCCCCCAGCAAGAGTGGCAAGGCCGCACTGTGATGTGTGCCATTCACTGCATCAGTTTTTACCTGCTGTTATCTCTGCTGGAGGTATTCTCCAGATAATAAGTACTCTGAGCATGGACATATTTAGCGTGTTGCTGAATATAAATACAGCTGCCTAGAAGACATTGTGAATTGTGAAAAAATACTCCTAAAATATGATACTTGACAGCCACAGCAAGCCTGTTTCACCTGAGTTCCTGAAAGCAGCTAAAGATTCATCTATTTACACACAGTTCTGCCTTCCCTGGAGGGAAAGGCTGCTTTCCTCTCCGGAAGCAGCAGTCTTTGATCCTGTGACAGTCCAGCATTCATTCATGCTAGCAAAATGTCTTTCTCCCATGCAAAATTGTCTTTTAGATGAATTAATAATCATATATTATGGAGCTGAGCACGTACAAGTAAAGCTTTTGTAGCTACTGATACATATACGTCATCTGCACTGTGTGACTCAAACAGCATGTAACTTACAGTAAACACCTTGCATATATATATGATTAATATAAAAAAGCTTAAAATGTTTCATAGTAACTGCCCTACTATATATGGACAGCATAACTCAGCCACCAGATTTTCTAATACAAAGCTCCTCCAATTCTGCAGCATCACAAGCATATTGCAGCATATGCAAATATTTATGTACCTAAGAAGGAAACATCAGTATAAAGGGGATTTACAAAAGAAGGTATAATCAGTATTAACAAAAAAGCAAGGAAGCACTTTACCTAGCCCCTGATCAATAAAGCCTTCAGCTACACAGAAACACCAGCCTTATGCACAGCCTGCAGCTGTCAGAAGCTCAACTGCTGCTGTAGCCACAAACTTCCTCTATGATTACAGGCAAATTATTTCACCTGTCTTCTGCTACTTGTATTTCTGAGACAGATGATGCCTCCCTTGTCTCACAGGGACATTATATAGCAGGAATTCAACAGTGGAAATGAGATTTTTGAGGCTCAGATAGTGATACAAATAAAAGATTAACATCAGCTCTGATTCTTTTGCACCTCAAAGGAAGGCTTAGAACAATAAAGGCATTGCATGTTACTTCTGCAAATGGTAGGCAAACCATGATACACATAGCCTAGGCTGATTTTTCCTGCTTCTGTTTGAGTTAAGCTGATTTCTTTTTTCCTCCTAAGAAAGGAGGACAGCCTTCACTGTTCAGGCTGCATTGCTTCTGCTGAGTCACTTCACAGCTGAGAATTGATGGTGAGAGGCACCGGTTTGTATCCTTGATTTTCAACATTTCTTTACCTGGAAAACTAACACTGTAAATCTCTTGGGAGATAAGCTGGAGATGTGCATTCAGGTTGGGCAAACCCCATAGATTATTTTATGAGAATATGTGCTCCAATCTGTCTGTAAATGCCCTTAAACCTGAGGCTGCCTAGTCAGTATGCCTGCTTCCCTGAATCAGGACCTAAGGTCGGAACTGTCAGTAGTTAATATGAGAGCTGGGTGAGATGATTTGTTAATTCAAAGGAAAAATTAATTAAATCCATTACTGACTTTTCTCAGGTCTTCTTAATACTCAACCCCCCCTTGTTCAAAGGATCCCTGTTCCCCTTCTTCATTTCCCTTTTCAAGTGCTCACCCCAGGTGGGACAGACTAATTGCAGAAATGTTTTCATACTTCTCTTCACCCTTTTCCCACAGCAGAAATCCAAAAGGAATCTGTACCATCAGAGTGACTACATGAACATGACTCCCCGGCACCCACCGTACCAGAAGAACAAGGGCTACCCATCCTATGCACCAACACGAGACTACACTGCATATCGGTCCTGGCAGCCGTGATACTCATCAGCTGACCTACTAGTGGCCTTAGGTGCTTCTAGGACATGGAAGGACAGCCTCTCATTTTCTCATCATGTTTGTTGTTATTGATCATGGATAACTACACCACAGCAAGTATTGGCTAAACTTTGATATAATATACTAATAGAAAAACAAACAAACAAACATAAAACCAAGGGGGAAGTTAAAAGGATTGTTTTCCGTGATGGCTGGAAAATGAGATACAACTTGTGATGAGGGTTGCCAGTGGGTAAGACAGAAAGATGGAATCAGAACTCAGAGCTGGTCTGCTCCTAACACCTGTGGTTTTGCCTAGCTGTGAGGAGACCCAGATCATCTGACCTTTCCCAATAACTGCTGTGTTTGATTTAATCCTTAGTTTCCTTTCCTGTATGTCTAATCCTCAGAAACCCTTGTTAAATATGGCAAAATGTAAAAATAATTGTATTTTCTTCCCTACAATACCAGCGCAGTCTGAACTTCAAAACGCATGCTTGAAAGAAAGACAGAAAAGTCAGCCAAGCTATTAAGCTGTGGCACAAATGGGCTGCCAGGACAAATCAAGCTGATAGAAAATTACTAAACCTTCAATATGCGACTCCTTAGGCTGGATACTTTGCCATAAGGCCATTTGAAGTTGTGACCAAGCAGATCCACAGAATGACAAAGTAATCAACCTGAAGACAAAATAAAGACAATCAGGAGAGGAAGAAAGATCTGTTGTCATCACGAAGAACCCCATTTCTGTTTTGTTTGCCTCCTACAGCGAGGGAACAGAAAGTCGCATGGGAAGCATTAGAAGACACAGAGGTCAGATTTGGAGGAGAGCTTTACTTCCTTTCTTAGTTTTTGTTTCTATCCAGACGGCATTCTGCTGAGTCCTCCTGGAAGCACGTGCACATCTGCCGGCACTGAGGCTGCACTGGAGCTGTCCTGAAAATCTGGGTCCAGACATGAGCAACTAATGATCACTTGAGTTTTTTTCCCCATAAGCACCCAAGGTTTTGGGTTGTGAGAGGGTACTTCATTCCCACCATTGGGAATCAGAACTGCAAGTGCTCAGCCACCTGCAGGAACTGCTCTAGGCTCTTCAAGGAACTTTTTGTTGACTGGAGGTTACCTTTCTGTCTAAAGATGTTCTTCAGAAATGCTCCGTGCTGGATTAGGACAAAGTTTTCAGCAAAATCTGTTTCATCTTTTCAATTAAGTGTGTTTACATTAATAAGACATCCTAAATTGTAATTGGGATTGTCTTGGCATAACATCCATTTTCACACTGAGGAGTTGAGGTTTATTTTATAGTGACTAATATATAAATAATTAAATGAAAAATAAATCATATTTCCATCTTGAAATAAAATTAGGGTTGTGCAACATTCCCTTTCCTCCAAATTGGGATAGGCAGATTCTTTCCCTCTTTGGAGGGACAGTACAAAAGGAGAGATGTGGAAGTGTGGCAACAATCTGCTTTGATACCTTAGCCCAAGAAAAAACTTTGGCACTTCCAAACGCGAAGTTTGATGTGAGGTTGCTGACTGAGCCCCAAACCATTTGTTCTGAGTTGTATCACCACAAACCATGTTACTGGAGGGTGCTAAGCTACCTCTATGCAGCAATGGCTTGCCTGAGCATGCACTGCCATGAGGCAGTGCACCGTATTTGGTATGGGACTGAGGTCTTGGACCCAGCAGTCCCTGAGAGCACTGCTCTGGGTCAGTTCAGCAAACCCAAAAGGTTATGATTAGGCTGAAGAAATTAAACCTAGTCTTTTCATATATTTCTTCTCCTTTCCCCTCACCACATGCACAAACCCTCCAAGACTGACATTTTTTCCACATAAAGTTTTTACTCTTTTCCTGAAAAGCCCCTGGCTATGCCTTTGTACAAGAGCTGAGGCAGCAAGGTGCAGGTGCAGGAGGCAGAGGGGAATGAGCCAGACAGGACCCATGGCAATCCCTGCATGGTCCCACCTTGGCTGTCCTTGCTGGCACTGACTGGGGGAATGCTAATGCCTTGCCACCTTCCTCATCACTTGGAGGGGAGATGCAGATGATCCTGTGCCAGGGGCATCCAGCCACTTCTGGTAGAGAGCAGCAGGCTTTGTGCAGTTCTCTGACAGGGTAAGGCACTGTCTCATCAGTCTCCATGCCATCTACCGGTGTTGTCATTGTATAACCCAGCGTTAACAACTGCCCTGATTACAATGCGCTGTGAAAACTCACATCTTCTAGTGCAAATATAAGGTGAGATGGCAGATGTGTATCAAATGCATAAAACAGAGCAAATGTTCTCTATTTAAACTTCATGTATATATTTTTAGATATAGATGTTTCTATTTCATTATATCTATATTCCTTAGAGTATTATTATACTTTTTGCAATCTTGTTTTAAAATTATTAAATAGATACAGTAAATTAAATCCTGAATAAATGCATTGGGCCTGAGGCTAGTCAGAGAAAAAGTACTACTTTCTAAAGCAAATGTTGGTATAATTTGCTTTCCTTCCCCTAACGCTTTTGTAATTTCCATATCTAAAGCATACGGATAGCTCCCAGGACATGATACTGGAAAGTAAGTCCTGGAACATCTGGAACAAGTATTAATTCATTTGACTGGCCAAAAAGAAAGGGAGCTACATCCTAGACATATAATGAAACAAATGTCAAGAATCAGGACAGGAGAGGCCCCAGCACTGTGTAAAAGTGGACATTGCTGTTATATTAAAGAACTGTAGGGACACAGATTACAGACTGTTGGAGATGAGATACCAGTAAATACCTTTTATCCACCACGGTAAGGGACTAAATGAAAGTGCTTGCAGAGAAGCAAGACAGTTAAGCCTGGAGTCTGGCTCTGCATATGTGGATTAGCATATATGACAAACAGAGCAATCCTAATTTATTCCATCTGGTTTTAGGCACTGCATAACATGCCAGGACAGCCCTGGCCCTTCCTGGCCCTGCCTTTGGAGGCTATATACTGTTTACAGGATGATGTAAAGAGAAACCTCCCTCTGTTGCAACTCTGAACGTGGAAACTGGCCCTTATGGAGGACAGCAAGAGATCAGCAGGGTTTTCTGCCTTGCACACAGGTCTTAATTAAAATGCAAATATAGTCCTGCCAAACAGTGATTTAATTTTTCATCCTCCTTCCCTCCACTTCTGGATCTCAGTGTCAAACAAACATCTGATATGCAGTCATCATATCTGAACGGCAATCAACATATGTTGCAAGGGGTCAACCAAGGGTTGTGCTGCTCCAGCCCCCTGCATGCTGATTCCTGTTCTCCGTGTATCCAGCACAGCACAAAACAACAGCCTGTCTCTTCCATGCTTCCAGGATCCAAGCCCCTAGGAGACAAATGCTGAGGAGTTATCTTTGCAGTATCTTGAACCTTCACTGTTGGGGCTATCAGGGTTACTAACATCAAAAGTCTTGGATGTTCCTTCTAGTTTGAATACCCCAAATTCCAATATCCTTCTCCTGCATGAGTGTTTTTGAAAATGCCTCTTTCTTCTGCATCTATAAACATGGGTCCTGCATGTCTGTCAAGCAATATCACATCTTCCTTCTTTGCATATCATCTCATTTCCTTTCATCTCTATGGCTGACTCAGCATCTCAGGAACCCACCAATTTGTTAACCTCTAACACCATTATGCTGCCTTCCACTGTACCTCTGACTAGTCATTCGCTTCACAAAGGCTATCTTGTATGCCACATTCCTCTTCAGTTTGGGGTAGGGAGTTGCCATAGGAGATTGGAAGCATGTGGCGATTGGATAGGTGCATATTTTCTGTTTGAAGGATTTGGGGGTCTTTCATCTCTTTGATTTTTTCCATAATCTTCAGATTTTCAGTCGTGCCAAACAACCACGTGGGAATTCTACACACCACGTGCTTCCCACAGTGCATTTAATTTCTGCATGTTTAATTTCCTGTGCATAGCAGGCTTTTGGCTATTGCCATGTTCATTATACCTGCAGACATGCCCTGACAGCAGAAGCTGTTTGATACTAATAAATAACACAGTACAAAAAGCTTGAACCTTAGGAGAACACAAGCAAAGGCTTCAGTGCTAAAGACCAGATCTTTCCGCTTTCGGCAAGGCTTTTGCTGTGTGACTGGAAAATACTTTATTCAAGATGAATCACAGACCAAGGCATAATTTCGTTAGTCACTCACACTAACCAGAAAACAGGTATGGGTAATGAGTACAACATCAGCTTTCTTAAGGTCCAATAAGGAGTAGGAAAAGCTGCAAACAGCACTAGGCAGTAATTTGTAGCTAAAGTCAGTGTCTGTAAGTGGCTCTGAGAGGGAAACATTACTAGCTGCTTATCTTGATGCAAGTGGATTGTTCTTCACAATTAGGTGCTTTTGTTAGAGCATCACATTACAGTATGTTACTATTCCAGCCTCAGGGGCATGCTGATACTCTGATGTGGCCAATTTGGCTGAGAAAGTATCAGGAGACTGCCAATTTTATCCAAACCCATTTGCACAGAGACAAAAAGTTGAATGGTCTCAAATTCATGGTGGGTTTCTCTGGTTTTGCTTTTGAACTGGATCTCCAAGATCAAGGCACTGGTTCTCACTTTGTTTTTTCTCTTTATACTTATTTTCAGGACCCATAAACCTAGCAGCACTTCAGTTTTGGGAAGTGTCTGTGTCTCCTTGATCTAACAACTGAAATGAAAGAGAATTTTCAAATACCACAGTTTTCCTAGCCATTACATCATTATGCGGCCACATCATTCCTTTTCCTCACTGGCTTTTTATTCCATCAAGAGGACTATTCTGGGTCAAGTTGAAATGGTTTCACGGTCTGGAACAACTCTAGCTTTTTAGTCAGGAAAAATTACTCCCTAAGCAGCAAAAACAAAGACACAAACAAGCAATTTGTAACAGTGCAGTTCTGTGGAAATTAACGTAGTGGTTTCAGTCTGGCAGGAGGATCAAATGGCCTTTTTACAAAATCCTTTTGCTCTAAAGTAAAGACGCTTAAGAAATGACATACTAAAGTACCTTAAAAGAAAAGCCATCAGGTTGCAAAATCAAGAAATCAAAGGCAGGAAATGCCAGAAGGAAGCTTTCCCATCCAGCCTCTCTTCTGCCCCCTTGTGCGACCGGAGTGGCTCTTTAATTACAAATGCATTTTTCGCCTGCCTGCAGCGATTTTGCCTTCTAACCTGAGCATACATTGCTCAGAGATGCTGGTCCACCCCCTTGCAGGAAGCTGCAGCAAGGGCTGCAGTAGGAGGCTTCAGGTATCGTCAGAGTAGGTGCTTAGGTGTCAACACTACAGGTACAGAGTCCGAGTGACATTTCATGTCCCTCTTATGGAGGGCTGTAGCAGGACACAACCATCAATCAGACTAACTTAGATAACAGCTGAAGTAATGGCCAACAGCCCTGTCAGTGCCCCATTAAATTAGATCACTCTGTTGTGAGTCAGAATGAACTAATTTTCCTCCTATGCTTGCTGCCTGTGACAGCCTTTAGGCTCCTTTAATCTTCAAAGACCAGTGGTCAAGATGAGAGCTGTTTGTTTGGGGGTTTTTTATCTCTTGATAATGACGAAGTAGGCTGCTTGCATTTCTTCCTGGGCTTCTCAGCCTTCCCCAGTCAAATCAAAACTGGCTGGAGAAAGGAATTGTTTTTGTTTGCATAGCTCATTAGCTCCTGAGGCATAGGGACAGAGGCTGAAGTCTAGGGCAGGAAGTCTCCTTTGAGAGCATTATCCCATGTAGCTTTTTCTCTCATTAGCAGAATACTGAAGTAATGTAAATGCTTTATTTTGACAGCAACCAAAAAGTATGAGACTGTGAAGATACGGAATTGGACAGCAAGGGAACAACCTCTCTATGCTGCAGACACACAAACCTGACACTAGTCAAGTCCAGTCCTGTGATGGAGCAGTCCAGCACTAAGGATGGGAGAAGTAAAACGGGTTAAAGGAGAAACCACTCTGAAACCACTTTAGTGAAACTCTGGAACAGTCCCTCAGGGAATGGAAATGAACAAACCAGCTGCAGGGTGTATGACACTAGGCAGACTTCTGCCTCTCCCTGGCCATATGCTACAAATAACAGCATCAAAAACACCCTAGTCCTTGCCTCCAGAAGTATTTTTTCTCCATAGGCTGCTATGCGTCAGTGAGGGACTAGCTGCACTGATGGTGAAAGCAAAGTTAGGTCCTGTGTGTGAACTTGGGTGCACTGCTGAGTCCCAGGAATCTCTTGAGATAAAAGCTGTAAATCATATTCAAAGGGAAATGGCCAAGCAAACCACAGCAGGCTGGAGAGGCAAGATGGATGAATGGCTGACTGCAGGAAAAGTGGAGTTAAGCCACTCCAGGCTCATCTCCAGCAGCTGAAGAAATGCATGACTTTGGATGGCAGCTACAGTGAATTTCCTCCAATAAAAGCAGCCCTTGGAATGATGAAGGTTCTGTGGTTGTTTCCTGAGATTCAGGTCAAAATAACCATGTGTATACACTTACCCAAAACCAAAAAAAGATTTAAAAAAATAGCCTTATTTCTGCCTTTTCTTCCTTCTAAACTAAAGGATTATTTACAAATCCTACCTTTAGCCTGCAGCATAAGGTTTTAAAATCAGAGTATTCCTTTCTTTTTACTCTTTTTTTATTTTTCTAACTTTTATTGCAGAGTTTCTGTTGCAGTTGTGCAATCTGATTTCAAACCACTGAGACAGAGAAGCAAAAGGAGGACCAGGGTATAGGAGGAAGATACAAGTACTGCAGCTTGGCACTGTATGGCAGGCAGTACCCACACACTGTGAAACAGAGTAGGCACAAAATGAAGTTCAAAGAGTCCATAGGCTACATGAGCAACTTGGTGATGAAATGTCAGTTAGAAACGAGCAGCAGAAAACCGCTCTGTTTTCCTATTGCTGTGGCTTTGCTTGGTGATGATGACATACAAAGATTAAGTGTAACTGCATGAGCTCCAGTTGTTTATCTCCTTTACTATCATCGCCAGTAAGTGAAGGAGATGTGTGGGTGTCACCTGCAAAAAAAGAAGTTGCATTTCTGAGAGAAAAACATCTGCAGATCAAAGGAGGCAAATGGTCTTGTTTAATTCATGCACATCCAGTTTCCTTCCCATCACTAATCTGCAGTGCTGAATTTAGTCTCCTGGATTTATCTTTATTATGCTGAGAGAGAGTGCAAGAGAGAGGAAGACAGAGAGACTTGAGCAATATCAAGTGCCCAGAATGACTGCAGACCACTGAGGTCATTTGTAAATCGCTAAGATAGGGCATGTATTTTGATTTTCCCCCTGCTCTCTTCCCATCTGCTGAGCTATGGAGATTTGCAACAATAAAAGCTATCTGCTGTGCAACCACTTTACAGAAGAACATTTTGTTCAGGCTGTTATTGTGGTATGCTAGCAGAAACTGGAAGCCTAATGTCACCAGCTATGACATGAGTGTTAGT
Source organism: Agapornis roseicollis (assembly GCA_002631895.1). Taxonomy (NCBI): domain Eukaryota; kingdom Metazoa; phylum Chordata; class Aves; order Psittaciformes; family Psittacidae; genus Agapornis; species Agapornis roseicollis. Next base: position 42,313 of record NDXB01000591.1, on the reverse strand, counting down.
GTCTGTGTAGAAGGTGTAGAAGATGTGGTTCTTTTGTGCCTGCATGTTTGTGTCTGTGACAGAGTTAGCCTCTGCACACCGTTAAACATTACTTGTTGCATACATCACATAAGAACCACTATTCTAAGAAAGATTTAAAGCAAAGGCATCTCCTACATTGGAACTACTGATGGATGTTTTATGTATGGGCATAAAACCAACTGTACACAGGTGTAAGCTTTTGTCTTTTCTCCCTGTCATTATGTCCATATGTAAAAATGTAATAAATAAAAAACCAGTGGACATATGCCTTGGATTGCACATCATGCACACTATGCTCACTGGGTCTAAGATATCTCTAGATTAAGGATGTCTGACTTAGCTGTGTGCTGACTTGCCTGGGTGAACTCACCAGCCTCTGAGATATAAGAAGTATCTGAAAAATGAAAAATTACAAACTCAGAATATCTGAATTTAAAAGTAAGACTTATCTCCACCCTCAAACTTGTTGTAATTTGCTCTAGCCCTGGCTTTGAGATATATTCCTAAGACTCTTCCTTTAATCACTAAGCCTAGTGAGAACCCTGATGACCATCCGTTTTTGACTGCAGATCAAAGACTGGATTCCTTGTGACCCTGCATGTTGCACTCTTCTTGTGCCCAGCTACACCCCAAGCAAACCAAGGACCTGACTAATCCTTCACACTCACACACGAAATATGATATTCACCTTCCTCATTAAATAGACCTCTACAAAAATTAAACTCACTTGCTCTTGATAGCTGCCATAGTGAGTGCTTGATCAAGAATGATTAATTCCTTGTTCATGTCAACAAATTCTTGTGTCCATTAACTGAGGGGAGGAACCCAGTTGATGTTAGTATCAGTTGTGTGAGGAGGCTGCACATCTGTGCAACTTGCTGTGGGAGTGTCTTCTACCCTCATGTAAATGCTGGCTTGCAATCTGGGTCAACAAACTAATGTTTAGCACTTTTTATTAGAGAACAAGAAAAATACTGGAGCCAAAGATCAGTGAAATCTGAGGCACTGATCAATCCAGTGCTGCTTTTGTTGAATGGCATGAGCACTAGGAGTTGAGTATCGTTCTCAGACAGGTTAGGAGTGAATTCAGGCTGTAATTTTTCCATGTTTAAGATCTCAGATGCAAAAATTGCAAAAGTACGGCAAAATACTAGAGGAGCTGAGTCAGGGGGAAAATACAGGGAAGCAAGAGATTTAACTCACTAAAGGCAAACAGCTTTTGTGCTGGGAACAGGAAACCAAGAGACATTGCAAAGGATGTTGCGGGTGTTGGAAAAGCCACCACTGCAGTTACTGTGCATACCTGGGTGACTTATCAACACTGTGAATGCTGTCTTACACTAAAACATCCCTCCTTCCCCAGCTGGAACCAGTGGGTTCATCCTGCCTGGCCTCTCCATGCTTCATCACTGCTAGGTTATCACATGGAAGGCACTTGCATTGGCACCATGCTGGGCTAGGACCTGGACTTGTGACATGGCTATACATGTGACACACGTAGGAGCGATGTGATGGTCCCTGCCTGAGAAGGTTAAAAATGGAAAAAAGAATTATGAAGGCAGGCTGAGAGAGTTGGGGCTGTTCAGCCTGGAGAAGAGAAGGCTGTGTGGAGACCTCATAGCAGCCTTTAAGTGTCTGAAGGGGNTAGGACCTGGACTTGTGACATGGCTATACATGTGACACACGTAGGAGCGATGTGATGGTCCCTGCCTGAGAAGGTTAAAAATGGAAAAAAGAATTATGAAGGCAGGCTGAGAGAGTTGGGGCTGTTCAGCCTGGAGAAGAGAAGGCTGTGTGGAGACCTCATAGCAGCCTTTAAGTATCTGAAGGGGGCCTATAGGGATGCTGGGGAGGGACTCTTCATTAGGGACTGTAGTGACAGGACAAGGGGTAATGGGTTCAAACTTAAACAGGAGAGGTTTAGATTGGATATAAGGAAGAAATCCTTTCCCATTAGGGTGGTGAGGCACTGGAATGGGTTGCCCAAGGAAGTTGTGAGTGCTCCATCCCTGGCAGTGTTCAAGGCCAGGTTGGATGAAGCCTTGGGTGACATGGTTTAGTGTGGGGTGTCCCTGCTTATGGCAGGGAGGTTGGAACTGGATGATCTTGAGGTCCTTTCCAACCCTAACTATTCTATGACTCTATGATTCTATGAAGGGGAAGCAGAGGCATAGTGCTCGTGGACATATATGGACATATGCTCAGTGGTTGGGAGGGCAGAAAGCACAACTGGGCCATTCTTCACACTGCTTGTAAACTCTCCCCTCTGCAGCACACCACTGTAGCACACCCCACCTCTGCTCCACAGGAAATAGAGGAACTAGTAGCTTGAGCCAGGAGATATGCTGTCTGGTCTCAGCTGCAATTTCATTTGTGCCCTTCTGCCACAGCTCAGACCTAGCAGCTTCCCAGACATGGCTGATTTTTTAGTTCCTGCATTTCTTCCATTCCTCCTCACCTTGCAGCACAGGAAACTGACGCATTATCCATCTGGGTATCTTGCATGGATCTGCCTGCTTCTCAGAAACAAAAGGACATAATCCTTGTCTGATCACTTGTAGGCTTTGGGTTTTTATTGCAATGAGCTTTCCTGTGGTTGCAGAGCTGCCCATCTCTCACAGAATTTCCATAGCCCAAGCTGTCCCCTAGAACTTATGGACACAGGATAACAACCTTTTGGGATCATCTGTCCCATTGCTCTTCATGAAAGGTCAGGAATATATCTCAATAGACAGCAAGAAAGGAAGTGAAGGTGAGTGTCTGGCTTGGGAGCAGGAGATGCAATTCCTCATGAAGATTGCCAGCGTATTGATGGGGTATGCTCAGCATACATTCCCTCTGCAAAATGTGGAACTTGCTTTGAATACCAACAATAGATGCAATTTATTCTTGCACAGGTTACAAGCATATTCCTGTACAGCAAGAATAAAGACATGCCTGACCAAAACATTAAAAATATATATTACTATGTGTACTAACCTGTGACATACCTGCCACTCTCTAGAATAGACAGAAGTCTACTCCTTCATCTATTCCTGCAGATGCCCTGAAGCTCTTTGGATAACTAAGAATCTGGTCTAAGACAACACCTTCTGTCCTTTACAACTCAACAATTCCGTGATCAAGATCAACTGGGCTGAGGGCTTACCAGAAAGACTTCACAGAAGCAGTGTAGCGTAGAGATGGCACTGACAAGCAGAGACAGATAAGGTTTAACGTCAGTACTGCCTCTGAGCTTTCATTGGCACTTCCTATCTACCTTCCTTACTGACATTGCAACCTCTTTGGGCGATTTGTTACTAGTCACTACCTTTTTGTACAGTACCTGGGACCATAAGTCTTGGCCAAGCTCCTCATGTTGTAGTACAGATGACAGTGATAACTTTAGAAGTTGTTTATCAAATCCTCATCCCTTCCTCAGCAAATGCCAACACTAAAAGCCATGGAGGGGAAAGTATGATAAAAACACAACTGCAAAGTTACAGGGGCTAGGACAGAAACACATAAATGTTCTCATTTTCTTCCTTCCACACATTTTACTTCCTTTCTGATAGGTGCGTTATTTACCACTTGGAACTCATCCGGCCATCAGAGCTGTGTTCTTACCAGAGCTTACTTTTCAATGTAACACTTAGTTACATGGCTTAGTTATATGGTTACAAGTCAGTATCAAAGCAAAGCCAAGAAAGCAGTATCAATAGAAAGCTCTGTAAGTGATATCTCTCATTCCACAACCCAGAAACCACAGGTAATCTCACACTGTATTCAAGCACAGCATTGCTCTGAAGCAGTTCCACTGAGGGAGAAAATTCCTGATGCTTGACTTGCAACAGCTTCACAACATCACAGTACTGGGGGTGATACAAGGAGAAGGAACTGAGTGCATTTCAAGCACACATACACAAGCCAGAAGACAAATGTGCAGAAGGAAGCTCTTTATGGTTCTCCAGCCCCACCTCACGCCTCCAAATTAGAATATACTGCAAATGCTTTTCCCCACGGGGAATGTGTATATGCTGGGGGGTAAACATATGCACAAATAGTCACTTACGTGAGTATATAATGTTTCTTTAACAGTTAAATTGCCAGCATGCTTTTCTATTTCCCCAGCTTTCCTCGGTGTAAGGACTTCTTGCACACATAGTCCATGCATCTCAGTGACTGTTGATTGCCCTGTTCTCTGCTTGGCAAAGTGTGGCCCTTTCTAATGGAAAAAACCATGCCTGAAGAAACTTGCTATTTGAATGCATCAGTCAGCCCTCTTGCGAACTAGATCTTACTGTCTTGCCTCATCCTGGGGGATCCAGAACTCTCAAGGCTTTTCACATGCATTTTGCATCAGAACATAAACATACAGACCTATGCTCCATCTGGCAATGGTGTCTTGTTTCCAACAAACCTAGCTGCTCCAGTGAAAGATATTAAGCCTTCAAGGCAGACTAGCTTGTCCTGGAAGAAACGTGTTTCTGTCATTAGCTAGCAATCATCTCATGGCCTTTAACAGGAGCTTTGAGAAATAATTCTTATGATTTCCATTTTCTGCAATTGCAATCACTGTGATTACAAGTATGCATTTTTATTACAGTAATAATCAAAGATCTATTTTATTCACACTTTACAAACTGAAAAGTGATATCCCATGTCCTGAAGAAAAGCAAAACAGATGAAAGCTGACTGTCTGGGAAATAGAATACAACAAAATGTAAGGCATTGCAATGTGATTGACATATGTGGCTGTTTGCTTTTCAAATTGGGTGTACATCCAAGGAAAAAAAGGAATTAAAAGAAAGAATATATTTTACTACTTCCTTTTGGGCTCAGCTGGCTTTGTCTCACTCAAGCACCAGTTTTATGCTTGAGAAGAGAAACATTCTACATTTCTCTGCTACACAAAAGTGAACTGCCAGTGGTGACTGGGGTTTACACTGGTACAAGAGTATCACTGGTGTGAAATTCGGAATGGGAACCTTTTTGCACATACAAGCTGCCACTGCCAGCAATCTGCAGAGAAGTGTCTCCACTTTCTGGCTAATTGTTTGAAGAGTTTCTCTCTTCCTGAGATCTGACACCTTCATTAACTTCCTCCCTGTTCCCATGTATCATTCCTGGAGAGTTTTGGTAGGATGCTGCATGTGATGAAGACATTTCTTTGCAGTGAAAGGAAGAGCTGATCCCATTTTCCCTTCCTGACAAACGATGGTGCTTTCTCCTGTCAGCATATGACTGCGGAACTGGGCTTTGCATTTTATGCTTCACCCTGACCTTGACTGCAGCATTGTATCCACTTCATTCATTAATTGCAACAGTCTTTTTTACTGCAAGCTGTACAAAGGGAGTAATAAACCTAATGGCATTATGTACTGTAGACTCCAGCTCACGTTGTTGCTCATTCTCTTGAAGCAGAGACTGCCCTGAGAGAAGGGATTGCTGCTTCATTAACCTCCTTCTGCAGTGAGGAAGCCTTGGCAATTGGATCATGTTAATTTAGATTTCAATATTGATGCTCTATTATCAGATGCCTTTTCTTTCAAAGGAACACTTCCTTCCTTGAATCAAAACTTGTCATCTACAGCCCACTGGCCTCCAGGTTCCAGCTGTGCTTGCAAATGCTAACTGACAGGATAGGGAAACTGGTTACAGTGATGTTGAATGAAAGCATGAGTACTCTTTGCAGTATCAGCATGTGCTGATATTTGTTTCATAAATACTAAATCTCACTGATGGCATCAGCTGTAGGAAGAGTTACCTCTGCATTACAGCAGGAATCTCATTCCCTAGGGAAATAGTATATCAATACATAAGTTGGTTTAAAGGACTAATACAAAATTGCAAGCACAGAGGCTGTCTAGGGGTTATTTTGCCCTCAAATCGATGGTCTCTGCTTCTGAAGCAGAGCTCTCCTGATGTGGTTTGGCAGGTCCTGTGGACAGAGAGGACAGCCATGTGAAGGAGAGTTCTTTCAAGACCTCAAAATAAATTTAGCCATCCACTTGGCCACAGCCTGGGCCCTAAGAAGGTGAAAAGTCTCTCTGTGAAGAGTTAAGACACAGAGGACAGCTGCACATTCATAACAACCTTCTGTTACAAACAACCAAAACAAGGACAAACAAAAGTGTTTCAAGGGATCAGACACTCTGAAGCAACAAACCCACAAATCAATATGGGACTCCTATTGCCTAGGGACTAGTACCTGAAAGCAATTTAAATAAGTCAGGAACTGTTGAGCCACCAGAAATTAGTTCAGTCACTGCAAAGTGGAACTGTGCATGCTACCTACCTAAGGAATCCATTTTTTAGCACACAGATTCTTTTAAAAGCCTCTGGGTTCTCTGCACACTTTGAAAGAGCCCCATGTGAGGCCAAAATGTTGTATCTTCTCATCTTTTCCATGCTGAATAAAGCAAATTACTTTGTAAAAGGCTTGAAGATGCTCTTACTTTTAAAGTATTTCAGGAGACAGCTTGAAGCTTGAGCCTTTCAGGTAAATAGGAAGCCTGGCTGTTAACCTTCTATTTCTTTCACATGGCAAGGAGGGTGGAGAGTAAGTGGAAGTTGCTATCTCAAAGCTAAAATTTACCTTTGTAAAATCTGTTTCATTTCCTATTGAGTTGTTTTAGGCTATGAAGGGTTAAATTATGGAGCAAATCTAATGCTGCAGAAAAAACCCACATGAGATCTTTCTAAAAAGGTGCATATGTCTATGCAGTGTGATGCATCTGCAAACCATACTGAATTATCTGATTGGAAAGTGCAAAAATCAAAAGCAGCCTGCAGTGAGAAAATGAGACCCTGGGTAGAATCCATCTGCCAGTGAAGCAATTAAAAAGATGGACTTCTTAGAACAGCAGTGATTGTCATTTGTGTATGACACTCACTAGGCCATGATTTCCTCAGATAATACTCATGCATTGCAGCACCTGGTGAAGACCATGTGGTGATCACTATGTAGTCCACTACATTTTCAACAGTTAGATAGAGTTTAATCCCAAGATAAGCTATTTAGCAGATGTGAAAGAGAGTAAGGGCTTATTCTCCACACAGAGAGTAGGGCAGGAAGACTAGCTTGTGTGTTTCTTATTTCCTGTAAATGTGTTTCTCAGAAGGTTTGTGGACATGTATCTCCCTCCTCTGGTACACAATGAAGTAACACCCTGGTGGAAAGTATGAGAGATTTGTTCTGGCAAAAAAAAGAAATCTGGGAAAGAGTCCTTAGTGAAGGAGTGCAAATATGCAATACTTCTCATGGGAGGTTATGTATTTCCTTTGCTGCTTCATTTCTTTATAGTATCTTCATACAATATAAATATAATAGCTGTCCTCTACACTTGGGCACCTTGTTTTCATTAATAGTTTCCTCTAGATAGTTTGGTCCTGATTTGATGTCAAATCTCCATGAAGGTCAAAGAAGGCATCCCCCTCCTGATAACTGACACTGGCAAACTTGTAACAATGGATGAGAAGGAGACTAAGGTTCTCAACAAATTTTTTGTCTCAGTCTTCACTGGCAGACTCTCTTCCCACACCTCTGGAACAGATGGACTCCATGGTAGAACTGGGGGAGCAAAGTCCTTTCCTCTGTAATAGAAGATCATTCGCATGATTACCTGAGGAACCTGAAGTCTATGTGACCTGATGAGATGCATCCCAGAGCCCTGCGGCCAATAGCTGATGTAGCTGCCAAGGCACTCTCCATGATACCTGAGAAGTCATGACAGTCCGGCTTGTGAGTGGAAAAAGGGAAACATTTAACCCATTTTCATCCAGGGTAGAAAGGACCCTGGGAACAATGGCACAGGCTGCCCAAAGAGGCGGTAGATGCCCCACCCCTGAAAACATTTAAGGTCAGGTTTGAAGGGGGTCTGAGCTACCTGATCTACTTGATGCTGTCTCTGGTCACTGCAGGGGGGCTGGACTAGGTGATCAGCTGCAAAGTAACTGATCTGGGAAGGGAGTAGCGAGATATCCTCTGCTGACGTTCATCTATAGCAGAGCAGTATTTCCTCATAGGTGGGTAGAAAACTGCTTGCCGTTCCTCCAAGTGCTGCTGTGATCTCCAGCCCCACTGGTGAGAATATTGGTGCCTTTCTTTTATTACCAGTGAGGCTCTAAGAGACTGTTCTGGTTTGCTGTCACCCAGACCTGGATATTAACCAAGTGCTTGCAGAAGGAAGGCTCATCTGCTTCAAGTCTGGAGTGACTTTTGCCCAAGCAAGACTACTCAAGATAGTGCAGAAAATTCAGATTAGAGGAGAAATCCTTCCAGTACAGACTTCTTTATTCTTTGTCACAGTTAAGGGAGCTATCTTCAAAGGAAGCGGTGTCCCACACATACACATCCTTTTCCTGGGTAAATCCATCTCATTCAACAGCTTCCAATGAAACAGCTATTTTAAGAACAGAAACATCTCACCCCCTTTTACAACTTGGTTTTAAATTATTCTGACACTAGTTTGTCTATGTGCCAGACTAACAAGAGACAAAAGAACAAACAGATCACTATAGCACTGAAAGAAGGCATTAACCCTAATGTACTCTAAACCAGGATAGGCTTGTCAGTACCTCAACTAAGATTTCCTTCTGGATATTCCATCTTGTAACTACAGCAGCACATCCCCTCTGTTACAATGGGGGTGTATTTAACACAACTCCTCACAAGACTACATCCAGTCTTATGAGCACTTGTACAATGCAAACCAGGCAATTGCTTTAAACTTTGGAGACATTTAAATGATCTTTCTGGAGGGACTGCTTCTTCCCTAATCTTTTATTGCCATCTATGCAAACAGGAGCTGCAGCCAGAGCTTGCTGTGCTGTCAGTGGTACTCTGACACATTGGACTAACATCAGGCACTGTTCTGATTTGCACCACTGCCAGCAACGGGGCTCTGATCTCTGCCTCTGAAACTGCTGATAAATAAAAGCCCAACCTCATCTACCTCCCTTAACTCCTGTCTAGCTAAGGCCAAGTGTTTCTTCTGATCAATTAGAAGACAAGTCTGGGAAAACAGGTTGTTTCTGCTTCTTGGAAGTCTGCTCCTGACTTGAGCAAAGCTATGCTACAAACCCACAGCAAGAAAATCCTGACCCAGATCTTCACAAAAGCTGGTGTGGCTGGGCTCAAGACTTTCAAAGACTTCACAGATGGACTTAAGTGACGCAGGCTATGTGCAAGCCCTCAGAGAAGAAAGGCTCTGTGGGCTTCAGTGCTTTCTAACAGGAAAAGAACAGAAAAGCTTTATATTATCCAGATTTTCACAGAAGCACAGAGCTGCCAAAGAGCTACTTAGCTCAAATGGCCTCACAGAACTCCCTATCTCTGTATCATGACTGCTCAGCTAACCATGTCAGTGGTACAGTCCCTTACACATGGTGATTTGCAGGATAGGAGTACGCTGCTCAGCTAAGCCCAGCCATCCTCTAGGAGCTACCACACTCAAATGAGCCTGAGTGTTGCCTGAAGTAATCACATCTCACAGTGGGGAAGGCACAAGCAACAGTTTTATTCACTCTTTTGACTTTTACTTGGTTACGCAGTGGGATTCTGATTCAACTTTACCCCTTGAACACAGCGGGATTCTAATCCTCCAGGCTTTAATCATTTCAGGTAAAAATGTTATTCACCCAGTATTCCGGAGTCATTTGGATTAATGGGCTGACTTGGCCATGACAAAAAAAAGTAGATGGAAACTGGAATATTTGGATAATGACTCAGCGGTGTTCAGAGCGAGGGTTGCTAATTATGGCGGAGAGGATGTGTGATAAAAATTCAGACTCAGTGGGGTGTTGCAGTGCACTAGTGAGATTGTGAAGGCTGAACAACTTGCTAACAGAAAGCTAGAAACTGATACAGGGTTGGTATAATTTTGGTTGAAAACATAGAAACATATAACCTCAACACGAGCCTTCACAATAATAAAACAAACTAAACTTCTTTACAAGGGCAGCTTTTGAGAAAATAATTAAGAATTAGAAGAGGCACCTAATAATAAAAGAGGAAATTCAGAAACATGGAATATCATCCTAACATTTAATGCTCACCTATGCCTTTATTGCTTTCAAAATAAAATGGCAGCCATGATAATTTGAGATAGAACCCTGCGTGCGTCCAACACTTAGAAATACAGTTGCTTCACTAACTGCAGGTGATACAAGTGTGCAAGGCAGAGTGATCTTAAATGACTGAAAGTACGTTAAAAAAATCCGCTAACCATTTCCCAGCCTTTAAAGCTGTAGAGTTTGTACAGCACTTCAGTGCTGCTCCTAGACTAAAACAGAGGTTTCATTCTTGCATGGAGCTGTTGAGTCATGGATATGAAACACTACATGTTCATATGTGGTTGAAGAGGTCATGGTTTTCTCCTCCAAGCCCCCCAGTGAGTGGATTCAGTGTGCTCCTATTTGCTGTAGTTTTACTTGCATGTGCTGGTGGAAAAGCACTGGGCTCCAGCAGCATCCAAAATGTACAGAAAGCTGCATTCACACTCTCATCTCTTGTTAACCACACATAGCGAGGTCTCAAAGTCAGAGAAAGCAGGCTGAGGCATGCACTGAACAGAGCTTGAAAACACAAGACCCCATACACTCCTGCTCTCCCAGCACACGCTCTCCGTTTCCTTCCTAGTTTTTGCATGGGCACCAGCGTTCACGCTTGCGAGGCCTCATTCGGGCTAGAGGGAAGGGAAGCACAAGGGGAGAAAAAAAAGGAGGCAAGAAGCTGTGAGGGGTGGGAGGCTGGGGATCTCCTTCCCACAGAACAGCGAGGTTCCCAGTGGGAAAGCCAGTGAACTGCGGATACAGCCGCGGCGCGCCCCGACAGCCCTGCACCCCGCGGGCCTGGCTAACAGCGCGCCCTCCCGCGGCCGCCACCCGCAGCTGCACCGCTGCGGCGCTCAGCCGCGGGGGCCGCAGGGCCGACGGGGGAGCGGCCCGCGGCCGGGACGGGTCTTCCCGCTGGCCTCTGCCCGACTGCTGCAGGCTGCAGCAGGTCCGCGCCTGCCTCTCCCCCTGCCAGGCCGCTGGAGAAGGCAATGAACTGCTCCTTCGCAGCAAACGGCTTTGCAGCCCCACAGCACTCACCTTGCCTCGCACACCCTTTCCCCGAAGGGCCATGCATAGCTGGGGCCACATCCTGACTGATCCACAGCCCTTCTGCCAACAGCAGATGGGGGACAGGAGGAAACAGCCAGGAAAGGTGGCAGATCCAGCTATCAAAATGGGTGTTTCTCTTCCTGCTGATCCCATCTGGATCAAAACTCTCCCGCTGCCTTTAAAGGCCCGCAGGGAGGTAACCAGCAGCACCCCATGGATTTTAGTATGTGCTTCACCTCAGTTTTGGGCCATGCATGTGAACTGCACTGCTGCCAAGGGGCTTGAGTTACATATCTGGAGGGAAAGCTGTGGGTCCCTTCTAGCAAATCACCTGCTGAGATGTGCTGCTGCACACAGTGGGCTGCAGTCCTCTGTTCAATATGGACAGCTTGTGAGCATGTGGGAAAAAAGTCTGCAAGTGCCTGATCTGCTGAGATCCCATTCAGCCTCTCCCCAGGGTCCCAAGGAATTTAATGCATTTCCGAGAGTAACAAATGTTCTTGTGAGCAGTGGCTTTCAGTGCTGAGTACCAGAGGTCTCCCAGGCCTGGCTTGGACAGTTCCCACATACGGGGATATGGGGAGGGGAGAAAGAGTTTAGAGGTCATTTGCTGATTCTTTCTGTCCATGAACGTAAAGTAAGGGAACTGGAGCCTCACCACAGTTCTAAGAACTCTCTTCACTGCCTACTGCTGACTTGTCTCAGTAAACAAAGCCCAGTGGTCCAAACCCCAGGAACAAGCTTTGCTTGATCCTTGGTTTAAACTTGTGCTTCCCAGTTCAAACCCCTGCAAGACAAAGTATGACTCCATCCCAGGAGAGTGGTGACTATTCCTTGTAAGCTCACAGTCTACTGATAAACTCTGGGCTTCTCCCCTCACATCTGCATGCAGTGGTACTCCTTTAAGGCCCATAAGAGTTATGGTGATAGCAGTACTGAGCAATGCATGGTGATGATGAAATGCTCCCTGGCAGGAGAATCAGGCTCTGCAGAAACATGTCCAGCAGACTTCCAGTGTTTTTCTCCTGTGTGGTGATCCCACCAGAATAGCTGCCAGATGCTCCACCCATACTGCCTCCCCTGCTGACTAGTGCTCTAGTGACTGGGCTGTGAAGGATGAACTTGAAGGGCTGGATTTGTTTGAGTTCTGGGCTGAGCCCCCATGACACCTTTTCCTGACCTCATGTAGCACCTGACATAATGTGCCTCATGTGAGGCATGCAAATCTCTGCAACCTCAGTGCAAATGGGTTTATCACCTGCAGAAGGGCACCAAGCTTTCAACTGTGGTCTGACCAGCATGACTCTGCCCATATAGAGTAGAAAAAGCAGGAGGCACATTCCCTTCTTGAGGACATTTGATAGGGGACCCAGCTGCACTAGACAACCATTCAGCATTACAGCAAAGACCAGCCGTGCTGAGGATGGCACGAAAGGGAAGACTTGGCTCATGCATCTCAGTGTTTTGTCATTCCTGCTCAGGGCACACTGTTGCTAGTTCTGAGAATACAGTGTACCAAGTGACATTTGGCTGTGGTAGACCTGTTTTACAATGACGCTTCGTGCAAACCCACAGCACTCAAACTGAAAAGGGGGAGAGCTTGCGAGAAATGAATTCTTCAGGAAGGTATGGCACATGCTTTTCTAAGAATACATCTCATGATAACACATAACACTTGCCAAAGGGGAAAGGCAAAAGGATATATATTGCCCTGCCCATCTATCAAGTATCGAGGAGGTCTGATTGAGAATATCAATGTGTACTCAGATCATATTTACTTCTTTTTCAGTTACTTTTTTGTTATCCTTTTATAGCAATCTTTCTTTACCTAGTTGGCTACACTTAATATTTGGGGGGAACACTGCATAAATTTTTATTTTCCCTCCTCTTTTGGGTTGGCAATATACTGCAGTCAGCTACTGTCCTTTCTTGTTACAAGAGTAACCACTGCCCCACATACAAGGACTAGATAAAGGATTACAAAACCTGGCCCAACAGCAGTGATGAGGACGACCACGCTGTATATGTGGGTGTATTCAAGGGGAGGGAAAAGCTAGTTATGCTTTTAAGATTTGAGGCCCACTCTTTAATGTAAAAGGTATGTTCTTCTTAGAAGGGGGGAAACTCGTGAGTTACTTATAAAGCCTGAGATTGCCAAATCCCAGAGTAACAAGATCATCTGCTTAGAAATCTTATAAAAAAAGTTCCCGTTGCACCATTTTCCTTTGGCTAAATCTTGCTTTGGACTACATGACTTATATCTGTTAGTAAATACAACCAGTGCAGAATACTCCTGGGAAATCCTCTCAGCCTCCAAAGCTGAGTTACTGCACCTGAACTGCTTAACTGGAGCTGGTACTAGAACGTCCTTGCTCTGCATGTGTGTGGGGCCCTTGGGTTAGAGCACCTGCTGGCTCACCCCTGTGCTGAGGTAATGCTGGCTGCCCTCCTGCCAGCACCCAGAGCTGGTAGCTAACACTTGATCTTGGAATTCAAATACCATAGAGAACTCAGGCACAGCTGCTGGCAAACACGTGCGGTGCAGCCAGGGTATTACTGAAGCCCAGAGCCATTCTTTCCAGAAGGAAGTACCTTATGGCAAACACCCAAAGCAGTGCCTGCTGCTCTCACAGGCACGTAGCAGGGTTCCTCACATCTCCCTCATTCCTATGGCTGTGACTGATCCAGCAAGATTTACCCTATCAATGCACAGAGCTGCAGTGAAATTCCGGGCACCCAGGACTCCTTTTCCCTGAACTCCCTCTTGAGGTCCCCAGTATGCCCATGGTTGCCTTATCCTTTGGAGAGCTCAGTCCTGCTTTTTAACTCAAATCCATTTGCTTGCCATGTCTGTCTCTGGACTGAACTGCATGTATCTGCCTCTGGAAGACATTCCTCCACTCAAATACAACACCACTGATAGTTCTCACAACAATCATTCAATCATCCCTTCCTTTTGCCCTTTCTATCAGAGCAAATCTGTCATTTCCATAGATTTACTACTGCAGTCATTGCTTAGGGTCTTTGAGGTCAAGGCTGAGTAAACCTCAAGTGCCTCACCAGGAATAAATTTCAATTTCCAAGATTTCCTTGAGCTGACACAGTACGACAGATCACATGGTTAGGATTTAATTCTCTTCACTATACATTAAATATACTATCTATGGTGTGCTGAAGAGGCAAGACTCAAGCAAAAACACAAACAAAATGTATATGGTTGAAGAGAAAGCCGTGAGGAATTCTCCAGCCCTGTCTTCACTGTCAGGAGTTTTGTGCCAGGTAGTGTTTTAGGACATGTTTCCAGGATCTGCTTTACCTGACCTCAGCATTGCCAAGAAAAAGCAGCACCATCCATGGCCCTCTGGCCTCCAGCCACACCACCCCAACCCTTGTGCTGGCACTGGGATTAATTTGGCTGTGGAATGAACTGGAGCAGAAAAAGGTTTTGGCTTACCCAGCTACATGAGGGCTAGTGCTGCTAGAAGGGAAGGAAAGCCACGGGGCTAGGGATTCTGGGGAGCAGGAATGATCCTGCCCATTTTGTTAGCAGGTGCTCTGCTGTCAGTGAAATCACACCCTCGGGACAGGGGCCCTTCCTTCTCTGTGTGGTGAGATAATTCAGGCGCTGTGCAGTGTCTTCCCATTCAAATCACAGTAACACAGTAAAATCTCACAAGTTTAATAGATTAAAAGATGTCAGTTTTGGCCTGCCTGGGGGAAATGCTGAGGTGTGAGGGCAACAGCCACTTTAGCTTAAGAGATAAGAACTGAGCCTTCGCAGTGGCACACAGCTAACTGTTGGACTCACTGCAGGCCAGTCCTCCCTTGGTGGGAAGGCTTAGTACTGCTTTGTGTGAGGCAGTCACAACAGGAATCTTTCAGCAGCACAGCAGTACCTACACCGAACATGTGCCCACATTGGCACAGCAGAAGTAGCCTTGTTGTTGGTAAACAGTGCTGCTCCCTGAGGAGAATTTCCTCTTGGAGGGTGATGATTATCAATGCAAATTAGAGCTGCCTGCAGCTGCAGAGCATAAGCACAAACTTTCTGTCATGTCTTCACCAGCAGTCGAGCCATACGAAATGTGATTTCCCATGAAGGCATGTTGAACGTCTAGGCTTCACAACAGCCCTGAAACCAGCTCAGAAGATAAGGTGCCATCAGCTAAGCCCTTCTGCCTGCTCTGCAAGGGCTGGAGCTCTTGGTGGCCCTGGGATTAAAGAACTAGTCTGTACTTAATAGATGTAATAACTTGGTGTCTGTCCTC
Source organism: Agapornis roseicollis (assembly GCA_002631895.1). Taxonomy (NCBI): domain Eukaryota; kingdom Metazoa; phylum Chordata; class Aves; order Psittaciformes; family Psittacidae; genus Agapornis; species Agapornis roseicollis. Next base: position 26,936 of record NDXB01000591.1, on the reverse strand, counting down.
CCTTTCCTGCTAAACAAATGATGGTTGCTGTATGCAGCCACTCTTGTAGAAAACTTCTAGCTATCAAGGGGGGAAAATGTCCAGCAATTATGCAAACAGCTGTGGTAGGCGTTTGGAGTGTACAAACTCTAGCTGTGGCTTTAATGACATTTGCTATTAAAGCAGGTTACTGGACAAAAGCCTTGAAGAAACTGTGGGCACTTAAGTAAGGGTAACAAAGTGGATCCCAAGAACAGCACATGCAGGTTAGCTAAAAATGTAGTTAATCCCTGCAAGTGCAAAGCAAATGGATTACGATGTGCACAGTGTGCATGTGGCTTCTGTCCATTTTAGTGCAAAGAGAAGGATGGGAGCCCAGCTGGGGCTCCCAGGACATCATCCCAGGGCCCCTCTGGCCCTGTGCATGAGTGAAAAGCACAGGAAAAAGAACACTTCTTGTGACAATTGCAAACAGTGATAGTAAAAGTAAGAGGTGGAAGTGACCTCTTCAAGGTCAGCTGAAGGGCCTGATAGTATATTGGTGAATGAGGCTGGGGTCCTGCTTCAGAGTGGCTGCTGGGAGGGAGAGACTGTGATTCACTTCAGGAGTGAATCCTACCTACTTGCTTCCTACCACGTTTACACGTGCAGCATCAGCAGTCACAGGGCACAGAGAAAGGGGAGATTAAGAGAGCAGGGTGACTGCAAGAGGAGGGAGAGACCAAAGCGTCTTCCTTTCTCCCTTCAATTTGAACATCTGTGTCTTATTTCTGTCATGTTTCTCAGTTTCCCCTAAAGCTCTGCCTGCAAGGCCTGACCTGTGTGAGGAGAATTCCTTCCTCCTTGTGCCAAACAAGAAAGCCTGATGTGCTAGAGAGAGCAGGCCAGGCCTGCCAGCCTCACCACCCCTGTACTCTTGCTACCTGGAGGTGCCATGGGTGCAACAGGGGCAGGTGGCTGCTCTTGCCCTTTCTGCTGACACCATCAGACTAGTGACAAGCTTTACGAGTAACTTCATGAGCCACGTCATTTAACCATTTCTGCCCTCCCAGCCGCATTTGCCTCACAGGATGGCAGCACTTGATATTTCGAAAGATAAAGAATATTTCGTTGTAAGCAAAGGAAAACTAAAGAAGATCAATGGCAATAGTGGGGGAGAAATGAGCTGAAAACCATAGATGAGGCAAAAGTCTGATTAATCAGATGAGTGAGGAGGCTTATAGTGTGCCATGAGAGCAGGTGAAGAGGCATTGAGTCACATTGCAAGCTTGTACCATAAAATGATCTATACCTATTTCCCAGAAGGTGATTAGTTTGCATAATTCAGAAGCTTTATGAAGGGTGTTCATTGGAACTCGATGAATAATTAATTGGTTTTGGTTCACTGGTAAATCTGGAAAGTCAGGAGGACTCATTTCAATCAGCCTGAAAGGAAAAACCTGATATTTTTGCAAATTCAAAAGTAAAAAAATTAATAATTTGGAGGCTTCAAATGTTTCAGAATGCACTATTAATAAAGCAACATAGAGCATTTGCACTTAAAACCCTTTAAGTCAGGAATGGACTGTAGTTTCATAGCTGTTGAAGGAATGGAGGAATGGGAATGAAGGGGAACCAACTCTGGCCTAACCCCTCTAGCCCAAAGACCTTGGTACAAAGATACCATGTATGTTCACTGAATCTTGATCTGTGGCAAGAGCCCAACACAGGCTGATATATCAGGCAAGTGATATTGCAGCAACGCCACTTAGAAGGCTGTAGCAGCAGAACCGGTTGATGCAATAAGTCCTCAGAATAGTGAGAACCATGCCTTCTGCTTAACACTTTTCAAGACAGAATTTGGTTGCTGATGTTTGAGAATCATAAAAAGTGGGTTAATACAATAGCCATTTAAATGAGCAAACATAGCAAAAAGCCTTAGGAAGTGAAACTTTCTCAAGAAAGTTTTGCTTAGCTGCTGTTGCTCTTGCTGCAAAGGGTTCCCTTCACATTCTTCTCATTTCACCCATTACTGGTTCTAGGCAGAAAAAAAGAAAAAGACAAAATTGCGTTTTCCTGGTGTGTAAGGCACCGCTGTTTTTTTTGCAAAACAGCTGACGATTTAGAAATGAAAAAGGTTGGCGGGGGCTCGAAAAAAGCTTTAGGAAAAGATGTGCATGCATCTTCTCAAAAATTTCCCCTTTTCCTTCAACATTTCATCAAAATTATGACATTCAAAACACTTCCTCCCATTTTGCATAGGGCTTGATTTTCATTGGACCACATCCAACACTTTTGTTTTCTTTGTATGGACCAGATAAAATCTCACTACTATCTAAAAGAAAATTTCCCCAAATGGTGTGCTACCCACAAGCCCATCCTCCTTTTTACCCCCTCTTACTGACTTTGCAGCCTTGTTCCATCATCTCTTCCACCCTAGAAACACATTTGCAAACTTCCTTGATTCTTCCCTTCATCCCTAGCACACAGGTCAACCAAACTGCCCACTGTGATATTTTCTGGTATCCGTTATCCTGTGGCCAAAACATTAAGAATTTGTTTGGATGCTGGATCTGAATTTTAAAATATAGGATTTCCTAGCTAGGTTTTCATGCCTTGATAGGGGGAAGAGGCAGCTGGAGCTGTGAAGAAGCACATCGGATGGATGCTTACTGCAATCAGAGCCTTTAAATGCAGGCATCAATCAGTGCTAAATTCAAATAACCACGAGAGTAAGCTGGCCACAGTGACACAAGTTAATATTCTTAGAGTCGCTATAGATGTGATTGCCTAAGAAACTGAGAAAGATAAAGCTTGTAGGGAGTGGTAAGATCTGTCAGCAAACAGGTATTGTAAGAAAGAGCTTCTGAACAGGAAGGTAGAGGCTTGTCAGCTATCACTTTGGATAATGAAAGACTTGGTCTGCCCTTGCACATGTGGTCTCTCTGACATTTTAGGGTTTGCTTTCATACTTTGCCCTGGCTGGGACTTCAGGAAAGGGGAATTGCTAAGTCCTAGAAACATGGTTTCAAGTACTTTGTAGACTAGAGAAGACAAAGGGAGTTTGAGTTATCAGTAATGCAAGGGTAAGGCTTTGTGCAATATCAGATTCTGTGGTAAAGAGTGGGTTGAACAACAAATCCTGCAGCCTATACACTTTTGGAAGATACAGGATCTGTTTTTAGTTTGCTGACTCACATGATGCGAGCCACACACCCAGAATTTGGCTATAGCTTCCCACTTGCAGAGAGGTTTGGTTTATGGGGTGACAATTTCTTCTGCAACTGTTATGTGTCAAAAGCAAGGATATTCTTGCAAAGCCTGGGATTTATTCCACAATCCTCTGTCAAAAATTCCTTATCTTTGTTTTCCAGAGCCTATTGCATATTCTAACACATATTCTAATGCAAACTAACAATCCCTGCACACATCACTGTAAATTTTCAGTAACACACAGTGGACCCCGGACTGAAGAGGAACATGTTGAGCATATCACTTCTGTACATCAGGGCATCAACCATATTGAACTTAGACACAGTTCACAGGAATAAGATTCTCTGACAAGCTCTGAATAAACAATCTATAACAAATCCAGTATTCATTCTATGTTTTTTTGTAGATAAAACTGCAAGTGAAGAGGCAAGGAGAAGTTTTATGAAGCAGAAAAACGAGGCAAGGTTATAGCCAAAGGTTATCTGTGCAAACCACCCTTTCTCTTCTTGGTATTCTCATTTTTCTGTCTCCATCTCATCACAAGCCTTCTGAGATTTCCACACAGAAGCTGTTTCCCTAAGATATCTGAGGTTTGTGGCTTCTGTTCCCAAACTTAGTGTGCCTCTGGGAAGAGATGCATATGTGTGCTGTAGTTCTGAGATCCAGGTTCTTGCATAGGCATATCAGACCAAGTATGGATGTAGTAGAATGTGACAAGATACCAGATGCCTTAGCCCATGATCACAATTCACCTTAACTGCTGAAACATTCTCTTCGTTAGCCCTGACAAACTTTCATTCACTGCTATGTATTCAAAACGTTACTGTGAATCTATCAACCTGAACTCTTTGTCATTCTCTTTGTGCCTGTCCACTGGCTTCCCCCTTCTGCTATATTGCTAAGTTTCCTTTCTCCATGTCATTTCATTTCATTTAATTTCAATTCATTTCAATTTCCCAGCCCATCCCATCCTATCACCTCTCATTCACTCTTCATAAACGGCTTCCAGACTTTGACTGGTGAACAAAAGTGATCTTCATTATCCACTTGTCATCAGTTCAAAGAGATGCTTTAGAACATGTTCCATATGTCCTCTGGATGAACCTCCCTCTGTGAGCTTAGGAAAATGCCTTTCCTTGTCAGGTCTCCTGTCTTTCAAATAGTTGTATTCTGTGTATGTCCTCTGAGCTGGGGCACTATCTCATTTACAAAAATTTCTTTGAATCCTCTACTTTATAAATGTTAAAGGTTTAATTCTAGGTTTTCCAGGAGTCCTGCTTTGATCCTATAGTTTGAAATGTCATTAATGTTATATTAATGTAATGCATTGTATTATGTATATATATGTTCTCTTTTTAATCCAGGACTTACCCCTGTGAAAACTGAAAGTAGGCACTTAAGCTATATACCACATGAATTAGACTCCATCTTTTAAAATATTCCTTATGCATCTTATTTTGGAGAACACTCCTCTCATGTCTTCAGCAAAGCTTTGTAATGATTTATTCTTTTTTTAATCATTTGTAATGACTGCATTCTCAATAAACACACTGTACTGTCAGAGCCAAACAGAAGAACAGCTACCTTTTGCTGTTATTCCTTTTCACAATGCTTTAAGAAACAAAGGGAAGCAGAAGTAAAACCTTTCTCCAGTATTGCTCCATGTCTTCGCAGCTGCAGCTCATCACAAGTTATATGTAACTGCTTCTTTTTAAACTTGGGGGATTCATTTGATTCTTTTTTGCTTATTCATGAAAACAGACTGGCTTCCAGTGTTCTCTTTTTGATGAAGACGTCTGCTTTATTCTGTATTCACTCCCAAGTGATTGGCCTACTAAAAGAGATTTGTGGTGCTCCTTAAAATTCTTAAACATCTGCCAAGATACTTCAGGGTCTGCTCAAATTCTTCCTAAAATCTCCCCCTTTCCATAACCCCTTACAGGGAACTGGAAAAGAGTAAGGAAGTTGGTGTGAAGACCTGTCGCCTGTGTTGCTTCTCAGTCCTGTCTCTTTATTTCCTCTTATTTCTCTCTGTATCCCTTTCCATACAGTCTTAGATGCTACATTTTGACTGTAAGCTGTACAGGGCATGGAGTGGGGGAAATACATTCACACAGGCAAGGGTCCTGGTTGCTACTGAGGCATGTATGGACTATTACAAATAATATGTAGCAAAGCCAGGTAAGGAGTACAGTGCAGACCATCAAGGCTAATTGGGAATGGTTAGCATGAATAGTTAGGAGGTAATTTTCCCTCTGTTAGGTAACTATAGATGCCCTGATTTTCAGGAAAGCCTGTTGGATATAATTAACTTTCCAGTAGCGGAAACAAACCTGAGACTGTAAATAAGAAATAGCAACAACTGCAGCACAAAGAAAAGGGACACTCATACATCCACCCACACCTCAGATCCTACTGGACAATCTGCTGGTCAGCAGAAGTGCACAAAACAACCAACCCTGTGTGCCCTGAGAAGCAGTGGAAGGCAAATTTCTCAGCTAGTGCTGTCCTTGCCTTTGCTGAGTCTGGGCTGAGGGCACAAGTTTAGGACTAGAGAGCAGCATCTGCCAATCCAGGTTAGAAGCTGACAGAAAGGCCACATTTCTGAGAGACTTAAAAATCAATGGTTTTGTGATGTGAACTGTGGTTCCTTCAGGAATCAAGACCAATGCACCCAACTTGGTCATATCTAGGGCTTTACTTACACTAATCAGGCTTTAGTCCTTTAATGGTAATGAAACAATGTTTTTCCAGTCACTGTTATTTCCTTTTCTTTTTTTTTACCTATTTTTGTAGAACAGACTTTTTCTTCAGCGACACGATTTAGAGGTCTGGATTTTTTTCTTTTTCAAATGACAATGCATTTCAAAACCCCAATGGGTTTGTGGCAAACTAACATGGTAAAAACGTGAACTGTTTAACATAATAAGACATGATCTCACATTCTGAGTTTAACAAGATATCCTGAAACCAGATACTTATGCAAATGAGAAGCTTCTCTTCTCCCCATTACATCTCAAGCAATTCACCAAGCAAGTTCCTGTCACAGAAAAAAAAAAAACATGGGCAGCATGAGACAGGCTTTAAAGTGTGAAACTAATTTTCAGAATAATAGCGCGTTGCAATGGGAATCCTGACAGGGTGTCAGTGGGAAGGTTTGCCCTAACAAGCATTCAACGAAGAAAAGCAATTCAAATCACTAAAATGTAAGCGACTAACCCAAAATGGAAAGAAACTTACATGAGCCAGGTTGGACAAACTCTTGGGTGACATGGTTTAGTGTGAGGTGTCCCTGCTTGTGTCAGGGGGGTTGGAACTGGATGATCTTAAGGTCCTTTCCAACCCTAACTATTCTATGATTCTATTTAACTTACTAGCAATCTAACTAATCACAGTAGTGTAGCCCAGTGTTCAGAGTAAATTGTATGTCCCTCTCTGACCCATGGGCAAAGAGTCCATGAGACCCAAACCACTCCACAGCAAGTCCTCAATTTAGGGCCCTGCAGTTTAGCTCTGCAAGGCCTTTAGTCCCATCCTCTGCTCTGAGACTTTGATATGGTAGCATATATATAGGGCACAAAGTTTTCCTGTGACCTGGGGATTAATATGACCCCTAGGAACAAAAGGTGCTAGAATATAAGTGTGTGCATTAAAGGAAAGATTTATCTCACACTGAGCTTTCAGATACTGCAAACACAAAGCTTGGGTTGCTGGAGACAGCCTGAGGAATATTCTTTTTGAAAGTCCTTCTGAATCTCAAAGTCAAAGGGAGGGCTTTTCTTTCACCTACTCCTTTGCCCTGGCCCTTGGCCATGCGTCAAGTTTCAATTACAGGGAAAGGGTAGAAAAAAAATTCTCAAGATGAGGAGGGCAGGGCAGGAGGATGCCAGACCACACAGACAAAAGGGTGCAGTAACTAGGTAAGATAGGTCCTATGGCTATAGCTTATAAAGCATGGCTGTGATAGTCAGAGAAAGTGGACTAAGCAAAAGCCCAGAGACTCTTCATCAGCTAAAGAGTAGTTAGAAGAGAGACACAGCAGTGAGAAAAGGTCTCCCCAGTGATTCTTCTGGAAGTTATTTTAGGGGAAACAGATCCAGTTTCCATGTGACCTTGTTCCATGCTATAACTGAGCTGGGAAGGATGCAAGCAGTGAAGAAGAGATTGTTTTGCAACAACAAGATATCTATTTTCATAGAATCATAGAATAGTTAGGATTGGAAAGGACCTTAAGATCATCTAGTTCCAACTCCCCTACCATAAGCAGGGAGACCTCACACTAAACCGTGCCACCCAAGGCTTCTTACTGCATCGTCCATCTGCTACTGTGTATGTTAACTAAGAACCAAAGTCTGATTAGCAAGGGTAGAGAATAGCATAGCAAGGTATCCAGAAAACTCTGGGCTCCCCTGAGACTGCCCTGGCTGTGAAGACAGAGGCAGCTTCAGGAGACTACCCAGGGAGACATATTGTGGCCTACTTAGAAGAGTAGTCATCAAAATGTGGGGCTTTTAAGCAAGAATGAGGGTAAAATGTGAAAAACGCTCAATCTGTAAAGGGATCCTGAGAACAAAACAGCCACATAAGTACCACTGGAAACACAATTTGCCAGAGCGGTCTCAACTGCCAAAGAGAGGAGTGCCTTAGCACTGCCTCTCACTCTAGATGTATACGATACTGTGGATATGTGGGGCAGTGAGCACAATTTGTATGGCAATCCTTTGAAAGTGTTTAAGGGTTAGTTGCACCATGAATTTGCAGTCTTGATCAATTATCGGGTGATGACACTATGCTTTATGAGGTTCAAACGCATCATCTAACATCCAAACTCAAAAGATACATAGAATAGGTAATTTGGTCACTACTCTCAATATGTCAGGAATTACCTGGTAATTTCATGCCATAAATCTCACTGATATTTTGGTACATGATGTCGCAATAGCATTTATTTAATATTGCATTTAATATCAAAATTGATTTATGCTTGCCTAACCAGTAGTACAGTATGTGCCTGACTTGTTATTAGAGTGCAGTTTTTTGTTTTCCCATAGCTGTATTTTTATTTATCATCAGTTCTGTTTTGAATGCTGGCTAAGATCCAACTGACTATGAATCTGTCATTACAAACAATTGTTGCTTCACTTAAGTATGTAAGCAGTAAATTTATTTATATCATTAGTCATTTATGTGATTTCAAGATCAAATATTTATCCTGTATCTTAGGACTGGGCAGGCTACTGTTCAAGAATTAGCGCTGTTAGCTTTTCTAGGTCACAGTCCAAAGTAGGTCTTTGCAGTCTACTAAATCTACATACATAAATGACGAAGCACCTTCTAAAATACTTCTCAAAGTATGAGAAAAAAAAGATGATCTTCAGTGTAACTGAAGTGTAACTTCATTTCTATGGAATTCTTCAGGGAACGATTCATGGATACGACAGTCTACCACATAAAAAGGCAAAATGCTTTTCAGGCCTTACATGACTTTTAAAAGGCCAATGGGTGAAAACTGTTTCACTGAGATTTAATATGACGCAAGTGCTCTAAGCAGAGATAGCAATAATCAAAGTTCCTGCAGTGTTTTTCATCTGTGGATGTCAAGGTACTTGGACAGTAAAGTCTGTAGGTAGGAAACTTCTGTATAGATGTGGAAGTCATTAGCTATAAACCTAGATCATTTTTTCTTGGAAAGAGGAAAGCCTAAAGAAGCTAGGTTATGATTCAAGTCACATTGCTGGTATGAAAGGATGAAGTCATTGCAAGTGTAATCAGTATTTTGAAGGGGCCAGCAATTTTCAAACATCAAAAGCATGATCATTAAAGCAAGCAAAGAAATTGGGGGTGGATGGAAGCCTTCCATGAAAAAGCTAGCTCACACTGATTCACTGCCCACTTTAGGCAGAAGTATAGTTCTCTGTCTGTTGTCCCCTTAGGAAATACCTAATGATTCCTAAAATATTAAGTGCTATGATTGTGCAAACTGGCAGCACTGGCAGCACTGAAGGGCCTGAACTGCTCTATTGGATGATTAACTTGCCTCCCCCAGTTCTTAAAGCAGAATGGATGGCAGTTTCAGATTGAATATATTTTTCCATCTGCTGAATACTTGTTTTTGTTCATGCTGTTTGAGGTTAACTGTGCACGTACTAATCAAACCCACTACTTCCTTTCTCGTAAAACCAAAACAAAGCTTCATGTTACTTTCAGGTACTGCATCTGGGATCAAAGCTATATATATACACACTGACTCTGTGTGGGTTAAATTATTTCGAAGATTCAGTATCCTGAAAGGTGTTGCCTTTTATTCCAGCCCTGAGAGTTCCAGTTTGTCTTAAAGTTGGAAGGCATCAGCTACCTTCAGCCTCTGTCCCAGCACAGGAATGCTCTCGATATTGGTCACCGTGGGCTTTCTCTGCACAGCCACTGCCGTTGTCCAAGGTGGGTAGATGAAGAAGGACAGGTAGCTGGGGGTGTCTATGTTTTCTCGGTTTCACATCTTTGCAAGAGAGGGACTGTGTACAAGAGGGAGATGGAGATGTCATGGGACCCCTCCCTAGACAGCATGGGGACAATGTCCTGGGACACTGCAAGGTATCTGGAAAACCAGGCACAGACTATAGAGCAATAGAATCTGTAGAGAGCTGGGCAGGATTCAGAGTAGTGCAAGAAGGAAGAAGACTTTGACAAATCAGGCTCTGTGAGTGGAGTTGTTGGCAGCTGATAATGTGGATATAGAGGTTTGAATGGATGGAGAAACTACTTCTCTTCATCCCGACCTCTTGCAATACAGAGCTGAAGAAGCCCCGCCCCCAAATGGGCTGATATAAAATGAAATTGAAAAAATAATACTGAGCCTTCATAGGTCATTACAGCAAGTCCGTGCCTTCCATTGTGGAGCAGGAGAGAGTACAGAGCTGTAGAAAGCAGCAGGTGCAAACACACTGGTACACTAGCTTCTCCTCAAGATCTGTAGTGATTTTTTGAGGTATATTTATCAGGCTTTGCTGTCTGTAGCTATACTGTGGCTTAGGGTACATACTGTTGCTGTACTGTGGCTTGGGAATAGCTGGTTAAAAATGGAGGAGCAAAGAAGGTCAGAAACAAAAATCTGTAAACAGGTTTTCTATCCATTTTTACTGTTAGCCTACTGGTTCTGTTCCATGTTCCATACAGGATGTCAACTGGGGTTTTTTTCTAAATGTGAACATGTTTATTTCTACCAAGCAGAAATCGTGGTTTAAGGGCATGATTTTGAATTTCAAATTTACCATTTTTAGTCTCTTGTTTTGCTTTCTTATGTATATTAAAAGGTTTGCACTGAGGGAATGAGCATGCATGGCTCCAGTCATTGCTCCAGTAAGTGGGCCGAATTAACTGCTGTTTAAGAAATAAGTAATTGCTGAGATTTATATTACCATTTATAGTAACCAAAGCACTTCTGGAGCTTTTTGAGGTATATTAATGCAGTGCCAATGTGATTGTGGTCTTGGAGTCCTTCTTTTTGGAAGCACTTCTAGGAATTACCCATGGATATAGAAGGTGGAAAGACTCCCTTCCTACTGTGCAGGTTTCAAGTAAATGACTGCAGATTATTTCTTGACAGTTCACTTACCATCATGCTCTTTACTTACTTACAGAAATGGAAGTGACTCAGCCAGCAATGGTGCTGGCCAACAGGAAAGGGGTTGCCAACTTGGTGTGTAAATACAAGCATATTGGGAATGCAAAGGAAATTCGAGTGGCTCTGCTTAAACAGACAGGTGACCAGTTCACTGAAATTTGTGCTTCAACCTACACATCGGAGCTTAAAACACTCAGTGTGGAAGAGGTCATTCAGTGCCGTGTTAGCCCTAGCCGAAACAACGTGACCCTCACCCTCACTGGCCTGCAAGCTAATGATACTGGTCTTTACATCTGCAAGATGGAGAGGATGTACCCTCCGCCCTATTTGATGAACAAGGGAAATGGAACGCATCTCTATGTCATTGGTAAGCCAAGCAGCTTTACAGTACTGTGATACTCCCAGGTTAAGGGAGTTGCCATTATGTCTCAAAGGTCTTCGAAGTCCTGTTTGTAAGAAGTGAGGCTGAACACTGATCCAAACTCTGAGAATCATGATTAGCTCTTATTCCTTTCAGGCCTCCCTGCACACACATAAAGCAGGCAGTCATAGCCATGTGATGTATATAGCAATGTACGGATGCTTGACAACATAAACAATACTATACAGTGTACATGTATGTCTTGGCAGTTAGATATGTAAGTGTAGAAACAGTGAAGAGTAAGGTCTATGTTCTCCTGCACATAAAGCATATTTTCATTGGAGGTTGAGTGAGCAGGAACCCAGAGCTCAGTCCTGGTAATATCCAGGCATAGCACATGCTAGAGAAAAGCAGTGTGGAGGGTGACTTATTGATTCTAGAGGCTTCCTCATGAGGCTCATGTGTGACATTGACTTGTGTGATATTATATGTTTTAGATCCAGAACCCTGTCCAGACACAGCCGTATATCTATGGGTATTAGCAGTGACTGCCTCAGGACTTTTTCTTTACAGTGTCATCATCTCAGCCATTCTTGTGGGCAAAGTGGTAAGTCCATCAACTCAGGCCCCTCCTGCTAATAACATCCCTTTGTGTGATGGGGATAAGGAGAAAGAAAAGAGAACAGGGAAGAACACTGGGAACAAATGCCCTGGGATTCTCCTTTTTACTGATGCAGTCATTGCTGTCACTGTTATGCAAATTGAGAGAACTTGCTGGAGCTGCCATTTAGATTTGTTTATGTGCTCATTTGTGTTGCCAGAGTACCAGAAAGCAGCCAGCTCAGGTCAGCAGAACTGACCTTTGACAAGAGCACCCTCAAAGGGCTAAATGAATGGCAGGAATTTGTTTTTTGCTAAATGGCCTCTGTAACTCCTGATTCTCCCTCAAATGGTCTCAATGGGTCTTCTACAAAGAGGGGTGAAAGGGAAAGGTGTCTAGAATACCTTCTGCTCAGGACAGGCATAACATTCATCAGTCCCTCCAAAATGTGCTGGCCAATGACTATGCTGTAATCACTTATTTATTTTACTGTCTTCCTGTATTTTATAGATAAAGAGAAGACAATGTCTCACTACTGGAGTCTATGTGAAAATGCCTTCTGAAAAGCTAGAGAAAAAAGTGATTCCATTCCACATCACTGTTAACTGAAACAAGGAAAGAAACCATTTCCTAGATGGGATGGAGAGTCTGCTAATTCACCTAAGTTAAAGAAACAAAATTATCTGTCTCATTACAAAGGTGTAGAGGAAGCAGAGAGAACATTCTTTGTAACTTCTACAGTTTGAAGGAGAATAAATAGTTTATGCATTAATATTTCAGTTGACCCTGTTACATAAAAATGGCTACATTAGGCCATTGATCCTTTGAGTTGTATTGTACCAATATGTAGTCTATATATATATACATATCTATATATATATATGTATAGCATTAAGAGTTATTGCTGTTGCAGCTGAGCATCTCACTGTCAAATTTCACCATGTCTACCAATTAACTGAAATCCAAACACTATTACAACAGGCTTATGTGTCATTTCAAGGCTAATCCTATAAGTCTGGGAGCAAAGGCAGAAGAGCACACTAATGTACAAAGAAATGCTAACTTGTTCCCTTGCATTGCTATTTATTGCTTCCATTTCTGGCATTAGTGCTCTACACTGCCACAGAGGCATCACTGTAAGCTTGCACTGGTGACACTGCTGCTCTAAAAGCCTGATCTCAGCTCCTTTCACTGGCATTGTGTCCCAGCACTGCTGGGCTGGAGTTAACACTGATGATATCTGAGCCAGTGCTGACAGCTTGGTTGTGGAGAAAAGCTGCCCAGCAGGAGCCCTCTTAGGCTGTTGCTGGGAGGATGTTCCAGCTGTGCTGGGGCCTTGTGTTTTACAAATGCTAAATTAGCATCTATCCAGAAAGCAGATGTTGCTGTGTTTAACTGAGTCTATTTTCCATGAAAATACCAACAGTGTATAATCTTATTACTTATGTACAATTCAATAAAAACCTTGAAGCTTTGCCCAAATTCGAGTTCATTTCTTATTCACTGTTCTCAGAAGAAACAGGAAGTGGCTACATGTTAGAAAGCAGTGATGACAAGATGAACCTTTCCCCTCTGATCCTGTGTTCTGCCCTTCTGAGTGAGCCTGTGTGCTCGTGCCAACACTTACTTTCTCAGCTCTCTTCTTCAGGATGCCACCACTAAAATCTGGCAAGTCTTCTATTTGTCTGCTTAGAGCTGCTGTGATGTGGTCAGTGACACTACCAACCACCCAATCACCTTTTCATTTCCAGCAAAGTTATTTGCAGAAAGTATCTGTAATGACTTTGACAGCATCTCCTGTAGATGTATGTACAAGAAGTTAGTCCTAGTTTCAAATCCTGTTTTTGCACCTCTTTGACACTCTCCCTCACTAAATGCTAGCTGACACACAAAGCTGCTGGAACTTATCATAGAATCATAGAAAATTAAAACACAGTGATGTTAAAAACCCATAAAGATAAAAAGTTAAAACATAGAAACTTAAAACAACTGCAGCATTCTCAGCTACTACCCACTACTTTGACACTTTGCTACCAAAATTTCACCTTGCAACCTAAATACATGGCAGCATGTGTCTCTGCTTCACGCCTGTGATTCCATCTTTTTGGCTTCGTAACTTTGAACCCAAACCCCACAGCCCCTAAGCCCATGGTCCTGCAGTGGCAGCAGCTCCAACACCAGATCTCATTGCTTTTCCCGTTTTGCCCCTTCATCTGGCACCACTTCCAGCTGTACAAATAAACACTCACAATCCCAATTTGCCAGTGCTTCCAGGTGATAACTGCCCTCTCAATGTTGAGGTACAATTGTAGCGCATTAAGTATAAGTCTGAAGGCATTTTAGTATTCTGTCATCAGTCTGGGATTTTTCCCCTAATTTTCCACTAACCTGGTGTTTTGGGGATAAAAACTGGTCAAAGGTCACATATCTGAGATCACTGTAAAAAGACTGAACTTCTGCTATTCAAGTGCATCCTGCTCAGAGAAAGGTGTTCTATGACTGTTAAAAATAAATTTAACCCACACACCCACCTGTACAAGCTGTGAAGTATTCCACTACATTTACCCTGGCAAAGAAAGAATAATTATTCAGGGCAACTTTTTTCCACCACAGCAATGACTAGCTGAGACATCCCCTGAATCATGTGTCTGACTCCTAATCAGGAATCAACTGTTTCTTCTTTTTCTTTTCCTTGACAATTCCTATACAGTGGGACCAAGAACTTAGTTTTCCTAAGCAATCCAAAAGCAGCTCAAGTAAATTATTTTCTAAGCCTATCCCACCTGGTTAAAGAGATGCTTTGGACCTGTATCAACAGCCTCATGACCTCTGGCCACAGCTGGTTATGAATCTGTGTCACTGTAGAACCCGTGTGTGTTTCAATTTACCTTCATTTCTGGCAGCTAAGATGACCACAGTTAGCCTTTCTGCATCCACCCAGATTACTTCCTCTTAGTACACTAGCATTTCCTTGCCTGTATATGGAACACAGGAAAGGAAAGCCTGTGTATGTATATGCTACATTCAGCCTGTAATGACCAGAGAAGAATTCTGCCCTAAATAAGCTGCAGATTGCTAAATTACCTGAATAATGAAGGAGAGCAGCACAGAAACTATCATCTCACAAATGGCAATAGCAATATTTTGTGTTTGCTCCTGCACTGAAATAATTCCTAGCATGATGTTTATGAATTATCCTGCTGCAGATTACTTTGCCCAAATTCTCTGGCTGTTCTGAACTTCTTTTCATCCTCAGTAGCTATTTTTCCAACCTTCTCTTATTTCTGCAGTGCTTAATTTTCTCTTGCTTTCCTTACTACTGTAGCAGCCTTCCCTGAGCTAAATGATATATGAGTAAGCATGATCATTTTTGTTCTAAGCCAGATTCCCCGCCTGAATTTTCTGGCAGGGGAACATGTGGACTCAAATCAGCAGATGTAGCAGTGAGGACCAAAGTGGGATTTCAGTTCAGATTTTATTGATGATGATACTCTCACAATATATATGTAGCACTACAGAGATGAGTAGAGCCTAAGTGCCCGCAGAGATGAGCTTTATATCTATCTCCATGTGGTCCATATAGCAGCTAGCTCTAACGACTGCAGACCCCAGACCTTAGGGAACTTTTATTCCCCTGATCCTCTGTGCTGCCCTCCAGGACCTTGAGCTCCCTGCTTTTCCCTGATACTTGGAGAGTGTCTTGCCACTATCAGCACTCAAAAAACCCTGTTATATGCAAGACAGATGTAGCTTTCTGTCAGATCACAGCAGTACTAATATGAAAGGTGCAAACTCTTGGTTAGTGTACATCCCAGAAAAGGCAATAAAGAGGAAATCCTGACTCATCTAAAAAATGTGAAAAACAAAGGCAAAAGGATTTGGTGTCAGAACTCCGCTTATTAGAACAGGGAGTTTAAAAATGTAACTGAGATTCTTACCTGGACAGCCAAATAATGAGACCATACTGCTTGGAGAGGTTCCAGAAGAGTCTCTTTTGGTACGTGCTTAACCCAGGCAGGAGATATGTCAGCCTGTTTGTGGAACAGAGATAGTAAGTTTCTGGCTGCACCTAAGTGGGCATTCACAGGTATACTTGATCGCATCAAAGACAATGGCATATGCATACACCACTACGCCTCCCCCCCCCCCAATATTCTATCTTCATTTTCATTCACTTTTTATCTGAACTATTTTTCTCCCCCCTGCCATTTGCAATTACCAGAGTCCTAGTTGATACANTCCATACCCCCCCTCCCCCCCCCCCCCCCCCCAATATTCTATCTTCATTTTCATTCACTTTTTATCTGAACTATTTTTCTCCCCCCTGCCATTTGCAATTACCAGAGTCCTAGTTGATACAGAAAAACATATGACAAATGTCTTCCACCTGGCTACTCTCTGAGTAGGCAATGGGCAGTCCATCATTTTAGCACTAGCGATTTTCCTGTGAAGTACTCAGATTCCTCACTATTTGGAGGAATATGTGAATCTGAATTCACTACTCAGTAAGGCCTTGAGGTCTGCAGGGAAAGTCCATCCTTCTTGTTTTCCACAGATCTTTACCAAATTAAAAAATAAATAATCAAGGACCCATGGCAGACTTTTGTTGACCTATTCCTATCCTTCCTAACTTCCTGACCTTTGCTCAAGAGTCCCCTGGGCCTAATTTCTTGCTATTGAAAAGCCAACGTTTGCCACATAACTCCTAACTGGTTTGATACAATTCCCATCTGAGTACTGCCTTCAAACTTTGCAGCTTCAAAGAGCATGTATATGTGTGAGGGCCAGAGGTGAGATTTGGAGGCAAAGTACATTGGAAGGTAAGATATGACTGGCTTCTTCCTTTTCCTAGACAAAGCTGTTGCTGGGGAGTGAGCCATGAAAAATAAACCAGGAAATGCATCAGTTTTCCCTGCGATGGGAAGAGTCTGAACCATAACTAAAGAGCTCTGCTTCTAGAAGAGGCATAAATAGGAATCAGATGATGCAGCCAAGAGTTCTATCATGAAATCCAAACCAAAGAAGGCTGGTGTATAGCAGATGGTTTTATGCATTACGAAAACCAATTTATTTTTGACATTTCTAAACCGCATGCTTGCTTGAACACATAAATGGTACTTTGAGTTAGCTTCTAACACAGCGAGGCTGTGGGGCTGCTACAGTCCCTGGGAGGGTAACCTAAATTTTGAATGCAGGCTTATGGCTGGGAGGGAGGTGTGGGAAAGGAGTGAAATTCATCAGATCTTTGAGCTGCAGAGAATGGGGAAAGAATTACAAACAGGCAGCACCTCGCCCTGCTGATCCTGCAGATTCCTGAGCATCACTTGGGCATAATTATTCCTGTACTTCTTCACATAGACATTCAGCACTTACATGACTTTGTTATCATTTTGTGTGAATGCTTTTTTGTGACTGATGAAAGAGCAGTCTTATTGAAGGGCACTTGTATATTTTATATCAAAGAGGAATGGTGCGGAACTGTGGTATGTTTGAGCAAATAACAGTTACTGATAAAAGATCTTAGTAACTATGGGAAAGAGGGTTGTGAAAATTGTCCCTGACGTTCAGGTAAGGGATAAATTAATCATTTCTGCAGATGTGCTGTGGCAGATGCTTCCATGATGCAGGAGATTATGAACTACTCACAATTGCACTATTCTTTTCTTTTTTAACTTTTAAAATTGACACTTCTATTTCCAAAGTCAGCTGTCTTAACCACAGTTGCAGTCTTGTCTCTTAAGGAACATTTTTTTAGTGGTTATGAAGTTACAGTTGAACAAGAAGTTCTCAGTTTCTTTACTGACGGTATTTCTCCTCCATTCTCTTCTGGCTGTTGTTTTGAAAGAGCAGTACTTCAAAACATTTAGCTTGATCTGCTTGATCTGCTGCTCTGGGGTGGGACATTTCTACAAAATAGTGTTTCTGTTCTGTTCAGACTTCCCCATGATATAAATGAGGTCCCAAACCTTTGAAGTTACTTTTGTTCACAGGAGCAGCAATAGGCAAGCTTCCTCCAGCAGAAGTGGTAAGGCAGAGGCATTTTTCAATATAAGTATACTACAAGCCCAAAATATTAATTATTTTATTAATTAATTAAAGAATCTGGATTAATTCTGTTATAGCACAGTATTTATAGACATGTAATTTTCTTGCAAACATGCTCTGTAGTACTTTATTCATCAGGAGAATTGATAATAAGAAAGCAAATCTTGCTTATTAGTTATAATACAGCCAGTTCAGTAATTAATGAAATAGTGACTGTTCAAGATAAAAAAGAATGTATTGATGGCCATTAGTCATCAGAGTCATCTTTTGTATCATTGACAGTAACTGTGCAGCAGAAGTTGTGCAGAAGTTGCCCTGCCACAGTGCAGGAAAATCATGGAATTATTCTGAGAAATCACAGATCAGGCAGTCCGACAGCTATGACTTTGACTTAAAAAATCCATTTTGAGACATATTACCTTCATCACTGGGCAGCTTCTGGATTAGCTGGGTTTTTTCCAACAAAAAGCAAGACCTTGTTTTTAAGGAAAATGGTATTTCTCACATAATTACATGATTCCAATAGGTGTGACTTCAAGACAACCACCTTTGGTAACAGGATATGTGATAGAACAAATACAACTGGGAAAGCCTGAAAAACTGTGTAACATCTTGTTGGACTATGCTGTGTCATGGGTGCAATTTATCAGCATTCATGCTCTGTGGTGCAGCAGCTTGTGTTGAAAGCTGAAACAAACAGCAGGATGCTTCGTTCTTCCCAGCCAGGATCAGTGCCTGGGATGTGAGTTTGCTATGGGAAATGAACAATAGTGTTTGGGCCAAGATCACCATTTACATGAAAACTATGAGATTGCCGTTTCTACATAAATACAAGTATCTACACTGAGCAAATACTCCATGCTTCTTTCAAACTAAAAACTGAATAGCCAGACCCCAAAGACTCCTGGAGTTCAGTACACAGAGGCAATAGTTGAATCTTGCTCTATAAGACTGTGGACTTGCTTCTAAAGCTTCCGCTTGGGGATATGTAGCTTCCTCGAACTAGCAACAAATAGGGCCAGCAGTACTGCTTACTTTTGTGCAAATTAGAAAGTCTGCCTTCCTAGCGTGAGGAAATTGGCATGTACTAACTTCCACAGTACTTAGTGCTGAGCATCTGCATCATCATAAACTATAAGAAATATCTCAATCTCCTTCCTCCCTCTGAAAATTCTCATTGAAATCTGGTCTCTGTTGGCCTTCAGCCGCACTGAAGAGACCTCTCTGCATGTGTGTGGAGAAAGCTGAGATGTTTGAAGTTCTGTAGAAACTCTGGTAAGACTTCTTTTCTTGTATGTTTTCAGAGTTGGCCGTCTTTCCTGCTATACATAGTTGTCTAGTTCCTTCTATTGAAATCTTACTTCATTTGAACCTAAACAAATGCAGCAAATAGGTGACTAAAAATAGGCCTTCTCCTCTTCTGCACTAAAAGCTGTGTTAGGTAGTACTATGGAAAAACAAACCCTGCTGTAAATAAATTGCATCATAGAGATTAAAAATTTAGATGCAATGAGCTGGACAAAAATTGTAGCTCTGAGGGGGGGAAACAAGAACAAAAAATAATCTGCACCTGAAACTGTCACAAAACATGGTGTGCTAGCGGTACTTAATCAAGATCAGAAAGCAAAACAGTTCATTTCTCTGTAAGCTATCAAATCCTTCTGGTAAGTGACACTCTGGAAACATTTGATAGCTTCATAACTGGCTGACTTAATGTTTTACATGCAGGAAAGATGGCTAGAACTACAGTAATCAGCAGAATAAGCTGGTTTCATAGCTGAGCTTTGGTGAGGTGCTACATTGTGTGGGTAGCATTTGTAAGAGCTCTCTCACTTTTAATTCTGTAGCAAAGATGACTGTCTGCTTCACAAATTAATAATATTTTCCTTTCTCTTATAATGCCAGACTAATTCATTATATCATATTTTATTTTATGACTATTTGTCTAGTCTTCTTTTTATAGTACTCTCATTAAGATGGAACGTTTTAAGCTCTTTACTCTTTGTCTCTTTGCAATAACATAATGCCATTATAATAATTTTACCAATAGGTTCCAAACTCTTTTTCCTCCCCCTCACATACATAAGCTGCAGGCACAGGTCTGGCATCAAAATTCTTCTTATTAATGTCATCATTTTTACTGCAATTTTCAGATTAGCTTCCATTATTGTTTCTCATGTTTTCACTTTGTTTTTTATGACTAAGAAAGACCAGACATCCATATGCTTTTATTAAACATAGCAATTGCTTTGCTACCACTGATCACAAGGAAATTGTGGTTCCTTCACAGGAGTGAAGGAGACAGGATGAGAAAGTTGAGGCTGTTCAGACTGGAGAAGGGAAGGCTGTGTGGAGACCTCATAGCAGCATTCCAGTATCTGAAGGGAGCCTACAAGGATGCTGTTCATTAGGGACTGTAGTGATAGGACAAGGGGTAACGGGTTAAAACTTAAACAGGGGAAGTTTAGATTGGATATAAGGAAGAAATTCTTTACTGTAAGGGTGGTGAGGTATTGGAATGGGTTGCCCAAGGAAGTTGTGAATGCTCCACCCCTGGTGGTGTTCCATGCCAGGCTGGACAGAACCTTGGGTGACTTGGTTTAGTGTGAGGTGTCCCTGCCCATGGCAGGAAGGTTGGAACTTGCTGATTGTAAGGTCCTTTCTAACCCTAACTGTTCTATGATTCTATGATGCTGTGAGTGGACAAAGCGACTTCACTCTCAGGTTTCAGATGGCTCTGTCAGAAATACACCTTAAGCATTGGATTTATGGTTCCTGGATGCAGGGCAGCCATGATGCTAGAAGTGGACATGGGCTTCCTTTGTCCTCTTTTGCTTTTCAATGCTGGATGCTCCATAGGACCAGATAACCAGTGTTTTGCGCAACAAATATATGAAATAGGAAGGGATGCAGTCTAAGTCTTATTCAGTAAGTGGATGGCTTCCAGAGGAAGGTAACAACCTGCATGGTTGAATGAAAGTCAGGCTGCGAAAGGAAGACTCTGGAGGAACTGAGAGGAAGTCAAACTTGTTCTGATATCATTATGCGATTCCAAGCTAAATTCATTATTATACTCTTACAGTATTATAAACTCTTGTAAAAACCTGTCACTTTTTCAGAAATGCTTTGTCTTGACTGTTCTGAAATACAGCCTATAAATTATCTGAAAAAGGAAGTGTTGCCAGTTTCTGTCTTATTGCTAGAAAATATTTCCATGTTTTGCTGAAATGCTGTTTTCATTTCTTCCAACATGAAACTGAGGCTCTGATGATATGTGAACACTAGAGATACCATAGCATTTTTGTAATTGTGAGGTGTTTAAAGAGAATACCCCAACAAAATCTGAAGTCAAGACATTTTACAAGTCATGCAGAGTTCTCTTCAGTTCCTGCCCTAATCTGTTTGCTTAGGTATGCACCACCAGTGGTGAGTGAGTTGGTCCTATTAGTCACCTTCACAGAACTAGAATTGCCCAGGAATTTGATACAGAGAACGCTCACTCAGTGTGTGTGTGTGTGTGTGTGTGTGTGTGCACATGTGCATCCATGCAAACAGCAATTAAACTATGGTTGACAAAACTTTCCTTAAGTCAAAGTTAGACTTTCTTTTCAGTGCCAGAGACAGGAACTAGGAGAGCCAGTTTCTTGAAGGCTGTGGTAGTCAGCTGGGAAGTGAGACACACAGATTGCTACTGCCTGATCCCACATCAAAGGCAGCAACATGCCTAGACCACTGACTATCCTTGTAGAGTGCTCACTCTCTCTGCACTTCCAGTGGAAAGCTTTCAAGGCTGGCAGACCTTCCTATTTTTAACTAAATATCTGTGAAAAATTGCAGTTTTGCACTGATAGAGATTGGAAAATTCTTATCTTGAAACTTCGCAAGTTTAATAGCAAATATCATAATGATTTATTTTTTGCATTAAAGCTCTTTGAGATTGCTAAAGAGGGTATGCTATGAATATCACTGTTCTGTTACAGCACAGGTCACCAGCAGATTTAGGGGTGAGTACAGTAAACCTATGTCATGCAACAGAGCTAGAAATCATTGTTTTCCACAGGCATGAGAAACTTAAACGTTCTTTATTCAGTAGACAGAAGAAACCGACTATAAAAAGTTCAAAACGATTAAGCATCAGTCTTTCTCATGCAAGAAAGATCTCTGATCTGAAAAAATCCTATGTATCTCACCCATTTAGGTGCTGCAACCTACTAAGGAGTAGCCATTTGAACCCATTTCCAGATGGAGTTTTATCTCTGCTGGTAATACTCTGTTTAATTCTTCTCCTTTTCCAAGTCAGATACAGCAGTATCCAACAGAGATACACGGTCAGGCATCTTATTTGTACTTTTTGTAGGTATTTAAGCATGGGATACCATAGCACACCCTTCTGAAACTGGCAAAGTATGTAGCAGGCTGTGCCCTTGGCTCTGAGCCCTGCTGCAAATAACTCACTCTGGGACAGAGATTTCTAACAGCAAGGCAGGCTGTACATACGTATTCATTGTCATCAAAACAGTCTGCAGTGGGCACGTATTATACAGAGACTTTTACTTAAAAATAGTTGTCTCCTACACTTTTTAAATTCAGGTAATCAAACCTTATTTAATTGGTCTTAAATTTGCTCCTGTACATTCCTTTCCCCCATATTTATTTTTAAAGCTGTAAATTTATGCCTTCATGAGTAGTCTGGGCCTTATAGGCTATTGTATGGTCACATTTCTGTGTGAATCCACAGACAGCTGCTGTTGCATAATGAAATCTCTAGCATATTTTTTTCATGGTGAGCTTCTGTTTCTTCATTCCACAGGCACAAAATAAGGTGGTCACTGTTAACGCACTCAGTTCTGTAGTAGGACAACACAGCAGCAGTAACTCTTTTTTTTTTTTTAATATGTGGTAATATTATTACTTACAATAATCAAGAAGAGTACAATACCAGTGAGTACTAATAAAATAGTACTTGTTCTACAGTGTCTGCAGGCACGACTGAAGACAGAAAAGAAGGTAGGGGTGATGCTAAAAGACACTGCAGCAGCTATATAGATGGTGATTATAATCTCTGAATTCCTAGGTGGTGAAGTGGAAAGCTTCTCCCCTTTGGTATTTCTGTTGGAAAGGATGAGTCAGGATGAGATTCAAAATTTACGCACAAACATCACAGGGAATGTGAGAATGCCACAGTTCAGACTACCTGGAACAAAGGCATGGAGAATCATGGGAAGGTTGAGGTGGAAAGGCACTTCTGTAGATTGTCTAGTTGAACACCATTGCTCACAGAAGGGTCAGCTGTTGTGTCAGTGTTTGACTACCCTTAATAAGAAAGTTTTCTTATATTTAAATGGAGTTTCTTATATTGCATCTTTTCCTGTCACTGGCTGCCACTAAGGAAAGTCTGGCTCTGTCCTCCTCACAGTTCCTCATCAGTTATTTATATGTGCTAATAAGATGCCTCCAGAGAGTTTCCTTTTTAAGGCTAAACAATCCTAGCCTCTGTGAACTCAGGAATGGCCCTTGCTTGACTTGGATATAACCAGTTAACCTGTTAAGAGACATGACATTACTCACTTTAAACACAGTCTTGCAGGCTGCTCCCAGAGTTCTGTGACATTTTTTTCAAGGCTGCTTGTTTCCTTTGTCTGAACTGAGCACATCTGACTTCTGCCATCATGGAGACTGTGCTACAGGAGACTCTTACATGGGTGATCTGCCTGGTCTGCAAAGGAAACAGCAGCTCAGTTAGAGAACATGCAGTTGTTGACCTAAACAATTACCCCAAAGTAGTACCTTTTTCCTATAAAGCAATAAGCCTACCCAAATTGCATTACAGTCCTATGGGCTTCAACCAATATGCAGGATATTGTACTTCTTAGGGTCTGATGCTATTTATCAAACCAAATTACAATTTGCTATCATAGTCAGCAACAATGAGAACCTAAGAATACAACTGTGCCTATAGCAGGTTAGACAAATGATGCACTTCACACAGTGTTCACTTTCCAACAGTGACCAAAAGCAGATGTCAGGAAAGAGAATAAAATCAAAGGAAGTATGCTATGAATCCTTCCTAGAATACTGTCCCAGCCCTCCCTCACCAGCAGCTCAGGAACTTCAAAGGCTGATGTCTTTGTATCTGAGAGATTCCTCTTCCATGGATTTATCCTGTCAATTTTTGAAACCCTGTGGACTTTGAGTCCAGGTAAAAAAGGATGATCAGCTGTTCCATATTACAAGTGAAATGCAAGAACCTGAAAAAACTCAAATAGCCTTGAAAACAGCAGAAAAACCTAGATAGACAAAAGATGATATCTGAGGTAGTTTTCAACGCTTGGAAACAGTGAAATGTTTCTTTTGCAGTGGAAAAATAGTTATGTTTCCATATCAACTAGAATAATTTGTAGCTGTATTATATAAAGCTAATAACAAAATCACCGCTTGCGCCTCTGTAAACCACTAACACTCATCACCCAGTTATGAAAACGTAACTAGAAGGAAAGATGCAAATGGCCAAATTAATTTTTTCCCCTTCGACTTGTTTTTTTTTTCTTCAAGCAAAAGAGGCACCAAGGCAGTCCAGCACGCAAGCATCACAGAGCCCTCCCTGATGTCACCAGAACATACACTGTAACCACAGCAACCCAATGAGAAGTTGCATGAGTGGCTTACTTGGGGGTTTTGTTACAGCTTTTTTCTTACCTAGCAGAGAAGGAAAGAAACCAACAGCCTGCAGAGCTAAATGCCTAAATCAATATAATATGAATTAATGATTTGAAAAATAAAGACTCCTGTGTTGTTGATTGCATGTGCATTAGGACCCCTCACTTAAGAAGTAATACATTTGTATGCTTCCCTCATACGTGAACACCAACAAAACAAATAGTGCTTAAATATCCATGGGTCTCAACACAGAAAAATGTCTTTAAAAAGATCTGGGAATAACCAATTGGAATATAATCACATCCAAAAGCACCTTTGAAGAGGTTCACAGCAGCACCTGAAAGGCCACTTTCATCAAAGGGAGGATAGTTCAGCTAACAAAAACAAGCATCAGCTGTGATGCTGATCTCTATGGAATGTATCAAACACAGCTTCATTGCTAATGGCTTTCCAAAGGCCACACCTTGCCTCTGTTGCTGATGCAGTATGGCAGATGGACAGGGATAAAGGATTGCAGCAATCAAACAGGGCAAGCAGCAAGAAGAGTTGACTTTGAATTAAAGAGAGGACATATGTGTGTGACTTTTCAGTGGTCACCTGAAACAACAGAAAGAGCAGCTTTCTATAAACAGATCTGTGGAAAGAAAACTGAGTTCTGGCAAACCATATTTTTCAGGGCTATCTGATGAAAATTAGTTCCATTCCTGTCCTGGCAGCAAACCAAGGCATCTCCCAGACTGAAGTGGAATCCTGAGGAATTCCAAAGATCTGCTTGAGACAGTGATATGATTAGCCCCAGACACTAATGTAACACTAATGTTTAGCAGCAGTATCAATACAGTGAAAGCAGAGAAACATCAACTTTCACCTTTTCTGATAGTCATACAAGCAATTCATGAGAGTGTAATTGTAAGGGCTGGCTCCTCCAGCTGAGAACAGGTCAAGAATCTTGCCTCCCAGGTTCAACAGTGCTTAGTGCTTAGTGAGGAATGTAACACTAGAAAAGGCAAAAGGTAATGCTATCCTAAAAGACTGTCATAAACTACAAGAAATTGCAGGTTGAGGACTTCTTTGGGTTAATGTCTTTGTGATTCAGCTGACTATGCTGAAGACACAGAAAATCCAGGATTCTGTATCTATCCAAACAATACGGACAATTCTATTTCCCCAGCTTCACTGCACTGCAGCTGGCTCCAGCAGGCTGCTTGACTTCTCTGGATATGGCTTTGCTTTGCTGTGGCTTGGTCAGAATTGCATTAGGCTACAGACCCAAAGTGAAGAGGCAGTTTGGCTAGGACACCAAAAGCCCCCCAGAGTGAACATTCACTTTTAATGACCAGCAACCACAGAGCTGAGATCAAAGAGACCAAGCACAAAATGCCTTTCCTTTTAAGTTTGCCAGCAGTCAGTCATGGGCAAGTAGGGAGCTGCACATTCCTATATGATGCCTGTACATCTGCCTGGGCCAACTTACTAGTAGCTGGGAACAGCTCAGACTGAGTAGAGCTTAGTGAGGTTTTCTGCTGAGAACAAGGGTGTATTAGGTACAGCAGAGCTTGCTGAATGGAACTAGATACTTCCTGCATTCAGGCTTGTTCTGTGATCCAATTAAAAGCTAGTTTGAATACATTCATCCTGAACTGTATAATGTGCACCAGAGATACAGGACAGATAACCAAGATGGGAGCTGGGCACCTGCAGAACCCAGCACTTTCACTACTAGTGCTATGCCTTGGCCCTATTAACTTTCGTAACTTGCACGCACTGCAGTTTCTCCTGGTTGCTCTCTCAGGGTGAAGTCTCTGAAAAGCAAGCTGATTTGACACAGTAATATGTAGCTGTGGAGGGCCCTCAAAATGGGGAAGAATGTCATATCTTCAAGGTCCAGGCTCAGCAAGTAAGAAGTTGTGCAACTTCTTCCCAAGCTACAAACTTCACTGAAGAACCCTGGAGTCTTGACATTACAAAGGCCAATTCACCAGAATATCTATGGTGATCTATAATGTGATCAGTGTGGTTAAAGTCATGTTTTAGAGTAGTCATTTCAATCACTTATGTCCTTTGCATAATCACTTTTCAATAACTTATGTTCTTTGCATAATACAGATATCTGATTTCTACTTTTTGCTCATTTTTTCCTTTGGCATGGTGACAGCACTCAAGCTGGCTGTGAGAGGAATGCCTAGATAGAATCATAGAATAGTTAGGGTTGGAAAGGACCTCAAGATCATCTAGTTCCAACCCCCCTGCCATAAGCAGGGACACCTCACACTAAACCATGCCACCCAAGGCTTCATCCAACCTGGCCTTGAACACTGCCAGGGATGGAGCACTCACAACCTCCCTGGCCAACCCATTCCACTGTCTCACCACCCTAACAGGAAAGAATTTCTTTCTGATATCCAATCTAAACTTCCCCTGTTTAAGTTTGAATCCATTACCCCTTGTCCTGTCTCTACAGTCCCTAATGAAGAGTCCCT